>JAODAL010050372.1:0-27455 GCA_025379985.1 Phyllomedusa bahiana
TATAAAGTGGTTATATTTTGTGTTGAGCGATTATTATCGACAAAGATGAAATCGGATCGTTATTTATGTTGGCTCGGATTTTTTTAGATCACGCGATAATTTAGGTTAAAATCTGTGCATACTCTATTAATATCGCGACCATTTTCGGCGCTCCTGTCATTTTGGGGGGTCAGCAATAATCAAGTGTACAGATAGCAGCAGGGTTTGATGTGGTGTGCGACGTCTGGACTAGGTTGTGTATGGTTGCGATTGGCTGGAAAAATCAACATGACCTTGTATTACATAGAACAGCCATTCCTGTTATGATCAGTGTCTGTCAGCGTCTCAGAGCAGTAGGGCATGCGCCTCTCCTCTGTCCAAAGGCTCAGCAATCAGATCAGCGAAATTATCTATTTTCTTACAGAGAAAGCTCTACTGTTAGACTGTGACCTTACAATTAGTTAGATCAGAGGATTTGAAGATTTTATGTAGTTTAGCTAGAGATTTTAAAAGGTGCATCTTCCGCTGTTTTGTAAAGTCAACGGGAGGGACGCGGTTGGGTGTGGGGGAGGTGGAAGTACCGCGGGGTGAACATAGGCAAGCTCTTTAACAGAATACTGGATATAGTCCACCAAGACTTAGTGTTAGACATTGCACTGCAAATTGCTTTATTATTAACAGTTTTCTATTGGAAATATTTCACTGGATATTGGGCAGCCTGAACTTATTATTAGGATTCACATATTTTATTGTTAACTGCAGGTCTCTTGTTAGGTGCAAAACATCCATTTTTTATCTGTTTACATTTCAAGTTAGGTGTTCTTTTCAATTTTGCCACAATTCAAGCTTTGTTGTTATTGTACCTTGCAGGTTAAATTTGTAATCCAGCAATTTTGTAGTCCAGCAGCACGGTTGATAGGGTGCCAAAAATACCTTTCATTATCCGAATACATTTCAGGTACGTGTACTTTTTCACTTTGGCGCAATTACAGCTTTGTTGATAGTGCTACCATGCAGTTAAATGTGTATACAGCAATTTTGTAGTCACCCAGGTGGAATTGAAAGGTGACAAAAAATACCTTTTATTATACGAATAATTTCAGATTTAAAGTGTTTTTCACTTTTGGGCACATACAACTTTTTTCATTGAGGCACCTATGCCCTTAACGTGCACCCCCCCCCCCCCCCCCACCCCCCCCCCCCCCCCCCAAAACCACACAAACCCACCCCAAAAAAAAAAACCCCCCCCCCCAAAATACAGCAATTTTGTAGTACACCAAAGGTTGAATTGAAAGGTGCCAAAACATACCTTTTATTTATTCCCGGTTACATTTCTGATACGTGTTTTTTTCACATTTTTGGCTCAGTCAAGGCTTTGTTGATAGATCTACTTTGACAGTTTAAATTTGATTCCTGCAACTTTGTAGTCAACAACAGGATGATAGGTGCCAAAAAACATACTCTTTTATTATCAGTATACAATTTCAGATTCGTGTTTTTTTCACTTTGGCGCAGGCCAGCTGTGTTGATAGAGCCACCTTGCAGTAAATTGGAATCAGCAACTTTGTAGTCACCAAAGGTGTACTGAATAGGTGCCAAAAATACCTTTTAATATCCGTATACTTTCAGACAGGTGCGGTTTTTTTTCACTTTTGCACAGTCAAGATATGTTGATATGATCTAGCTTTGCAGTTAAATTTGAATCCAGCAACTTTGTAGTCACCCACCAGGTTGATTAGGTGCAAAAAAAATACCTTTTATTATCAGTATACACTTTCAGATAACGTGTTTTTTTTCACTTTGGGCAGCCAGCTATGTGATAGAAGCCAACCTTGCAGTTTATTAAATGTGAATCCAGCAACTTTGTAAGTCACCACAAGGTGTATCTGGATAGGTGCCAAAAATACACTTTTAATTATCTGTATACCTTTCAGACAGGTGTTTTTTCACTTTGGTCAGTCAAGCTTTGTTGATAGATTCTCACTTTGCCAGTTAAATTTGATTACAGCAATTTTGTAGTCACACAGGTGAATTTAGAGATAGGTGCCAAAAAATACTTATATTATCCCGTATACATTTTAGGACAGGTTTTTTTTTTCACTTTTGGTCAGTCAAGCTTTGTTCATAGAAGCTATCTTGCAGTAATTTGAATACAGCAATTTAGTAGTCACACAAGTGAAATTGATAGTGCCACAAAAAATACCTTTTTTTATCCGTATACATTTCAGAACAGGTGCTTTTTTCATTTTGGTCAGTCATTGACCTTCTGTTCATAGAGCTAACTTTGTGTAGTTAATTTGAAATACCAGCATATTTGAGTAGTCAACCAGGTGAATTGATAGGTGCCAAAAAAATATTCCTTTTTTTATCTGTAGACATTTCAATATACGTGTTTTTTCATTTTGGTTCCCGTCCTAGCTTGTGTTGATAGATCTACTTTGCCAGTTAATTTGAATCCAGCAACTTTGTGTAGTCACCACAGGTGTACTGATTGGTGACAAAAATACCTTTTATATATCCGTTTACATTTCAGGACAGGTGTTTTTTTTTCTCTTTTGGCAGTCCAAGACTTTGTTGAAAGATCTTCTTTGCTGCTAAATTTGAAATTCCAGCAATTTAGTAGTCACCACAGTGTGAATTGATAGGTGCCAAAAAATACCTCGATTTTAATCCCGTTTACATTTCAGACAGGAGTTTTTTTCAATTTTGGTCAGTCAAGCCTTTGTTCATAGAGGCTTACTTTTAGCAGTTAAATTTTGAATACAGCAATTTAGTGTCAACCAAAGTGAACTGATAGTGACAAAAAATACCTTTTATTTCCCGTATATCACATTTCAGACAGGTGCTTTTTTCACTTTTGGTCAGTCATGTTTTTCATAGAGGTACTTTGTAGTTAAATTTGAATACAGCAAATTTTAGTAGTCACACAGCGTGATTGATAGGTGCCAAAAAAATACCTTTTATTATCCGTATACCATTTCAGGAACAGGTTGCTTTTTTCACTTTTGGTCAGTCATGCTTTGTTCATAGAGCTATTTGTAGATTAAAATCTAGAATACAGCAATTTAGTAGTCACAAACTGGTGAATTGAATAGGCGCCAAAGAAAATACCTTTTATTATCAGTATACATTTCAGATACGTGTTTTTTCACTTTTGTCGTCTTGAATTCGTTGATAGATATTACTTTGCAGTTAAATTTGGAAATCCAGCAACTTTTTTAGTCACACAGGTGTACTGATAGGTGACAAAAAAATTACCTTTTAATACCGTATACATTTCAAGACAGTGTTTTTTTCACTTTTGGTCAGTCAAAGATTTGGTGATAGATCTACTTTGCAGTTAATTTGAATACAAGCTAAATTTGTAGTCACCACAGGTTGATAGGTTGCCAACAAATTACATTTTAATATTTTTCACCACCTGTATACATGTTCAATATGTGTTTTTTTTCACTCCTTGGTCAGTCAAGCTTTTGTTGATAGATATTACATTTGCAGTTAAATTTGAATACACGGCAATTTAGTAGGTACACCTCTGTGAATGATAGTGCCAAAATACCTTTTTATTATCACCGTATTTACATTTTCTGGACAGGTGTTTTTTTCACTTTTGGTCAGTCATAAGCTTTGTTGATAGAGTCTAATTTGAAGTTATTGGAAATCCAGCAATTTTGTTTTGATTCTGAGGATTTGAGGGAATAGCTGTCAGATTTGCCCGTCTGTTAAATAAGAGAACTTTCAAACTCTTCCATACCTTCAACAAATCTTTTATATTTCTGAACATGGGGGGAAATTCAGGTGTAAGCGAGCAAAGACGGGGTAGACATGGAGGTAGAGGTAGAGAGAAGGTGCTCCTTCCAGTGCTGGCGAACAACATGCATGCCAGGGATCGTCAAGGTTGCAGGGGACCGTATGGCCTTGTACATCGCTGGGTCAGGGACACTGTGATTCTCAGTACGAACAGCGTCGCCAATACTGTTCTTCAGTGGTTAATTGCAACATGCAATCCAGCAGTTTTACCTCCTCGTCCTCCCTGTCATGGCCACAATGTTGTGATCAGCATATCAGCATCCGTCCAACATGAGCAGCCAAGCCCAAATGTCAACTCGTGTTCCCTCCCACTGTGGATAATCCATTTTCTGTAGACCTCTTTGATGATCAAACATGTGGTTTGGGATCAGAAGGCATGTTAAACGATCAAGAAGCCAAAGAGGATGATTTTCTCTGCTCGAGGCCCAGTTAACTGATGCATCAGAGCGAGGAGAAGGAAGCGGTCAATCGGGCAAAAATCCCGGTGCGGTGGCAAATGCCATGCAGTCCCTCTTGACTTTGTAGCCCGCGCTCCTGGATGCAGAATGTCAGGACGACGAAGTCTTCCTGTAGTTGATGATGATGATGACGGAAATTTTGGCTCCAACGTGGCTCTTTTCAGCTGAAATTTGCTTGCGAGCCGCTTCATCACTGGACGAGGAGGAGACGATGGTGGTAGTGTCAGTACCGGCTCCCGCCTCAAAAAGGGAACGAGAGGGCGGTCGCAGAAGGTCCGCTGATATGATCCGCAGCCACCGGTCTAGCGGGAAACCAGCTCCTCGTTTATCGCCGTACAAAAACAGGTCCAGGACCTCTCAGCCTGGGCCTCTCTTGAGCAAGCCTTGATTCACATGCGATGTCATTGGCCGCCTTTGCTCGTAAACACATAAGTCAGAGCAAGATTCCTTAGGTGTTTAACCCCACCAACATGTCTAGTCACATTGCAGCCCAATTGCATGAGTTGAAATGGAGGAACATCTTGGCCAAAAAGGCCGACCGAAGACGGGCCTTAAACCACGTCAAACCCTCTGTCTCCGCCTCCTCCTCCGCCACCACCAAGCGCTTCCTCAGCTTCCCATGTCTCTCTGAGTCATGTTAAGGGATCAGGCCTCCGCTTCAGCCTCCCACCGTCGCCACGAGTACCACCAGCGCACCAGAGACCCATCCTACCCCCTTCTCTTCCGCCAGTTTGACGACCCTGCACGCCGGTTACTGCCGGCCAAGTCTAGCAGCCAGCTTCTGTCTTCTAT
Source organism: Phyllomedusa bahiana (assembly GCA_025379985.1). Taxonomy (NCBI): domain Eukaryota; kingdom Metazoa; phylum Chordata; class Amphibia; order Anura; family Hylidae; genus Phyllomedusa; species Phyllomedusa bahiana. The sequence goes on from JAODAL010050372.1 coordinate 5,040, forward strand.
GTTTAGGGAGCAGAAGAAGAAACCACTTTAACCCAAACCATCCCAAATCCAAAGCCTGAATATCAGCAGTTTGCCAGGCTTTGGCCTTGGAAATGTTGCCTTTCGTCTGGTGGACACAGATGGGTTCCGCCCACGTCATGGCCCTTGCCTGCCCCATATTACCAGATGCGAGCAGGCATTTCTTTGCAGAAAGCGTTCCATGCCATGGCCAGAAAGTGTGCATCTAAAATTTCAAGCGCCGGTTGTCTGGATTCTGTGGTCGGAAACGGTCCCATCTGACCACCGACACTGGAATAGTAAGCACGCGCAAAGGACGATATTTATCTCTGTGTAAGCTCCACGGGGTGAAGCTGGTGTGGATGTCTATGTAGGTGACGGTGGCCTCAGCTCGGCGCAACGTCTTCAAAAACCGCAGATGGGATGGTGCAGGGTTTCTTTCACAACATAGGTTCTCTGGTGGCATCATGTGTGCCCACAGAAACCAGGCCGAGTTGAAATTAATCTGTCTTGGAGACCGATCACACACAGGTCAGGAGCTGTGGACGGCTGTCCGCAACGGACCGAGCGCTGGCTGGGTGACAATAACCTTGTGCAATGGCATGGGGTGTGCGATAACGGCGCGGAATCTGCTCGGCACGCCATTAAAGATACGGTAGGCTGGAGCACATCCCTTGCCTGGCAATGTTCATGAACCTTGTATTCCGAAATTTCTAAAGAGCTACCCGGGGTCTGGACTGCGCTGAAGAAGGCTCGTGGTCTGAGTTCGCACACTTCCGCCGTTCGCCACGTGCTTCTGTCCAGCCTGGCTGAGTTGCTAGGTTCAGCTTGGCCTCCCCGTGTACAACCTCGTCTCATTTGATGACATGGCCTAACACGCTGGAATTCACCCTCCACATGCTCCAGCGAAATGTATGGCAGACAGCGCAATGCCATTTACGAGTACGAAGTGACACATGGCCTGAACAAGCAGCGGTGCGGACAATGCCCTTTTCAGCATGAGCATTGTGGTGATCTTAGTTCTGGAATCGATCGTTGGGACACTCTGAAACAAAAGGTCCCGCAGACGACGAGGAGGAGACGGAACAGATGTGGTCCACGGAGCCTTTCTCTCCGTCAAATCCACAAGCCCGACAAGTTTCACCAATTACATCGGTCTTCATTAGGCAGTGGTTCGGGGTCCAGGGTAGTGCAGGGTGGCGATCGCTCTCAGGGTGGCATCATTTCAGGAAAAGTCAGGCTGTGTTGAAGCTGTGCCGGAGGAAGCGGAGGAGGAGGAGGAGGTATTCCTAGACAACCTGACGTTACGACGTCTCTTGCATTGGATAGTGGTTGGCCACGAATTTGAGGCGGAGGAGGAAGTGAGGAAGATCAGTTTGGCTTGTGCCCCTCGCGGAACCCAGTTGGCGTTGGGAGAAATCAAGGTTTCCATTCTATCATGAGTGCTTGGATGCTCATTTCCTCCAACTTGATCCTCACATTAAGGCATCAAAATGAACAACCGTAATGGGTGCCACCCTCGGGATCTCTGGTACAAAACAAAACTCAGCACTTTCCTTCACCCACCCCAAATAGAGGAGTAATATGCAGGAAATGGACTCCTTGCTGTTTGATCAACTGGAGACATCTGTTGCATATGATTTCAGTTCTTCAAAACAAAAAAAAATTTTGTAACGGTGGAACAACATCAGACGACGTGCAGCAGTAGAGTGCCAGAGAGCGTATCGGGCGCGAGCCAGCAGCAGCGGGAAAGGTGGCAGAAGCCTACATGGGTTGACCCTCTGGCTATCTTTATTTACCACCTCACCAACGCATGCACTGCAAGGGCACACATCAACACACAGGAGACAAGCTTAAGATCATGGTGCACGACTATCTGCGTTCTCAACACCGATGTTTTGTATGTTTCCGGACCCACAATTAGACTTCTCGGGTATACAAATGGACGAATGGACCGGAGCTCGCTCGCCAGCCATTTGAGGTTGTTGTTCATGCCCAGAATCCAGCGTCATTCTGAGCGGACCTTTCAGCCACAGCTGGAGGGGGTCATTACAGGGACAAACGCATCCGGCTTTCCACAGTATAATGTGTATTGTTTGACTTTCATCAAGTAATGAATCAGGCATGGATCTCGTGATTGATGTTGTGCCCCAATTGCAGAGGTCACCATATTAGTTGCCAGAGTCTATTCACATTCCATCTTCAAACAGAAATGGTATCCTCTTTGGAAAAACTTTTTTTAAAATGATCATTTCTTAACTGCAATTGTTATTCTCCTTTTCCCAACAGTTCATTATGCTGGTTTTGCTGTGAGGAGGGGACTGTAAAAGACAGCAAGGTTTCATGACAAACACGTATTCCATTTACCATTTATCTTTAGAAGTTTTCGCATTTGTCAATGGTTTTGAGGTCATGTTGCTGTGAGATACAGCTATAATATGGTTCTTTGGAACAGAAAATGTGGATTCTAACTGGCCATTTCTCCATCACAACTTTTTAATTGTGGCTGAGAAGTCATATTTATAATTTTATGGGGTCATGATTGCTGTGAGATACAACAAATCAATCATGGGTCCATTTGGTGAACAGAAATGTGGCGTTTTAAGGGGCCTTTTCTACCTCACAATTTTTAATAGTGGCTGAGAAGTCATATTTATAATTTTTGGGTCATGTTGCTGTGAGACTACAGCAATAATCATGGTCCTTTGGAACAGAAATGTGGCTTTTTAAGTGGCATTTCTCCCCTCCCAATTGTTTAATAGTGGTGAGAGAAGTTCATATTTATAATTTTTTCGGGGTCATGTTGCTGTGAGATACAGCAATAAGCATGGTCCTTTGGAACAGAAATGTGGTTCTAAGTGGACATTTCTCCCTCTCAATTTTTAACAGTGGGCTGAGAAGTCATTTTTTTTTTTATTTTATTTGTTTGGGTCATTGCTGTTGGAATGCAAGCCAAATACTACAGAGTCCTATTATAAAAAATTTTCTTTCTTAACAGACATTTGTTCTTCACAATTGTCCAAAGTGGCTCAAGGTCATGCTTTGCTAATTTTTTTTTTTTGGGGGCAATTTTGCTGTGTGACATGAGCTATACTACAGGTCCTATTATAAAAAAAATGTTGTTTATAACAGAACACATTTGTTCTTTCAAAATGTAAGAGTGGCACTCTAGGGTGAGGTGTGTCAGAACTGGAATAGGTAGGACAATGTTTAATGGACACATATTGCAAAATGGAACTTGTTTTTGCAGATCTTCAACATAGCTAGCCAATCCCTGTATTGAGACAACCCCATTTAATACAATTAAAATGAGAAACAAAAGACTGGGTGGGATCCATCCTATTTTAAAAATGTTTTTTTCTAGAATTAAACTATACAAAAACTTGCATGTACAAAATAGCTGTAAAAAAATTCCTCTGAATTATACAAGGGAGGGTACAGGAAAACTTGAGCGATGTAGGTTAGTCAGAGGACATGGTAGTATGGGAGCACGGAACAAAGATCAAGTACAGAGACAATTATCCTCCAGCACGGTTGAGTAAAATGAGAAAAATAAAGCCAAGAAAATAAAAAAGGGGGGGCACATGGGTGGACAGGAGCGTTAACCCTCACGTTATTTAACAAGTGAAGCTCAATTTGGTCCGCACTCCATTCGGAGCGGGGCAGCGCTACCCAGGTATTGACTTGTAATGAGGAAGGCTGCGAGTCTTACCTTACACTTCGCTTCCGCACTCTGCTTCAGCATGACTGTTGCCTTTGTCCGGGGTCATAAGGGCATTTTAACCTGCGTGTTAATAGATGACAGACACAGCTGGGCTCACACCGCACCCCAATGTAAGTCTGTCCCTGGCTGCTGGACCTCGTGTTAACAGGATAGATAGCTGATGGCGAGCACTGGCTCCTCACCGTTAGCGGCAATCAGGAGAAGCTTACAAATTTCACTCTAAAAAGTCAGATTTTGAAACAAGGTGATTTGTGGGAGGTTAAGTAGTGTCAAAAAAGGGCTCCCAGGGGCTGGACACAATTGCACAATTTGAGGGCTTTTAAATTTTCTGGGGCTGAAAGTCACTATGGGTCGGCATCATTGATCTCAAGGGGCAGTCTGTTCCCTAATCACTGAAGATGATTTGGAGGAAAAAATGAAAACCATTGAATTGATTGGTGGAATCACTCTCACAAGCAGGAGGGCATATAATGTTATTATCAACTAAGATTGTTTTGGGGTAATGATTAGGATCATTTTTATTACTTATGGGTGTGTGGACGATTTAACACATCTACTGTTGTAAAAATACCTTAAAAAACTGCAGGGAGGAGGGGTGTTTGTTGTATGTTATACACACTTGAAAAAAACAGCAAAATGATAATAATGTAAAACTATAAATAAAAATTCCCTAAATAAATTCTTGTAAAACAAATGTCACAGTTACCAAAAAAAATATATTTAATGGGTCAGTCACTGTACAAAATAGCATAGTGCCACTTTGTATCTGTGGATCAAACAGGTTTAAGAGTCATGCTGTGGCACGGACAGTTGTGGTCATGTCCAGTGAACTAAAATGGTGGTTGAAAGGCTCCTTTTTCAGGCACTTTTAATCTGGGGGTCATGCAGTTTGGGGCTCAATGCTGTGGCCAGGAACAGGTATGGTCAGATGTCCAGTTCAACTAAAATGGTTGGTTGAAAGGACTCCTTTTTCCGGCACTTTTTAAATATCTGGGGGTAATGCAGGTTTGGGGCTCATGCTGCGTTACCAGGACAGGGTATTTAATGTCCAGTTCAAGTTAAAGTGATGGTTCAAATCATACTGCCTTCTGGCACTTTTTTATTTGTGGGTCAATGCTGGTTGACAAGACAGAGGATAGTGAGAATGGTCTGTGATTTTTTTTTCTGTGCTTTTATTAACCTAAGTATGTTTCCCTATAGATGTAGCACTTATCCATTTGACTGTTGTGGATGGTTAATTCCAGCTTCTCCAGCCCGTTTGGGGTGTAGAATGAAGGTTGTTGTTGCTCTCCCATAGACTTTAATGGTAGATCGGCGATAATCTATTATCGACTATCGGATATCTTATTGATAATTGTCGATATCGACTATCGACCCGATGACGATAGTTAATGTAATCGCTCATCACTAGTTATATTCAGCTGGTGACTCCGCCCTCTAGACCTCCTCATCCTATTTGTATTGAGGGGAAGTTAGAATACAAAGTTGCCTGAATCTTGGATTCCTGTAAGGTCCAAAGGTCACTACAATACCTGGTCCACTGAAAGGGTTATGGTCCTGAAGAGATCATGGGTTCTGGCTAAATCCATCCATGCTGAGCACCTGGTTAAGGAATTCCATGAGTTTCACCCAGACAAACCTAGACCAGGGAAGGGTCCGGTGGCCCCTCATAAAAGGGGGGTACTGTCAGGACTTGTCAGCATTTAGCCTGCGGGGAGCAACAGTCTGCAGCAGCTGATTTGCGACCCCACCAGGATAGACATTCGGCTGGAAGCTTTGTGAGTTACAGAGGCCCAGCCATTCGGGACAGTGGGCATGTAACAGCAGCCAATGGGAGGGCCCGGAGGCTGCTCCAATCAGCTACAGGGGCAGTATCCGGGAATCACATTTAAACTCCCAGCAGACTGAGTGCTGCACCTGCGATATTCTCCTGGCTGCCTTTATTACCTGTGCTTGTTGTTCGTTTGTTTGCTTATCCGTGTACCAGACCTCTGCCTGTTTCCTGACCCTGTCTTGCACTCTGATTCTGTACCTCGCTCCCGTCCATGTTTTTGACCCCTGGCTCGTTGTCTGACTTCTCTCTCGCTTTCTGATTTTGGCCTTGACATTACTGACCTGTTATCTACTCAGAATGTCTGACTCTTCTTCTTCCAGACAGCCCCACCACTCTAGCAGTGCAGGGACAGACGCCCAGTTGGTGGCTGCTGCCTAGGGCAGCATGTCAAGTAGGCAGGGATAGTGGGATGGGCTCCAATTAGGGCTCACTGTATCTTCCTTGACGTGACACGTACATAGACAAATGAGGGCTTTTTGTTTGCGGGACAAGATGCACTTTTTAATGGTGCCACTGACCTTACCATAGAATATACTGGTAAACCAAAAAAACCTTCTAAGTGTGGGTGAATTTTGTCATCATCGAGTGGGAAAACACTTGGAAGATATCCATTATCAACGTGACACTTCCTTGGCCTGTCATGTTCACTTGTGGCATATAGGTGATGCTAAATGCCTTAGATGGCAAGGCATCGATCGCCTTTTCCCTCCAATTAGAAGACATTAAGGCAATATTAACCAAAAATTACTACAAAAGAGTCTATCTGGATTTTTACACTAAATACCCAGGCACTTAAGGGTCTTAACGAGCAACTGGATTTCAGTTGCTTTATTTAGTGTTACATCCTCTGCGCTCCCATTTTCTTTGAACTGTGCCTCAGTCTATTCTTGTTCCATGTAGCTGGATTGTTGGCTGTTCCCTTACTTTGGTCTTAGCACCTACTCCCTTTTATCTCTTTGTCTTCTGCTATACATGTCCACATCTATACATTTTTGTGCCAGCTATTTGTCACTAGTTAGAAAGCCTAGTCCACCTATTTTGACTAATATGCCTTAAAAATGCTGTGTCTTTTGTCTCATGCACTGGAGTTCCACGTAACTATGAGTTAACCTGTCCTGGAGACACCGCCTCGGGATGCCTAATTTTGACATTAGCGGCAACGCGCGAGTGTGTGCTCTTATGTGGCTGACACATGCAATTCCTGGTGTCTCTCAGTGAGCATCCAGCCATATGCTGCTCTGGCCATGATTGACCTTTAAGTATCTAGATACCAGGAAACAGTATGAGCTTATTTATTAACAAGGAGATGGTTGATATTTATTAATGGGTAATACCTATGGACTATTTTAACCTGTCTTTCCCTTAGCTCCTCTTTGTGACTACATGAAGACCCTCTATATGAGCTTTGGCTTCTTTGGATAAGTTCTTTTCAAAGTAATGTCTATGATATTTATCCTGGGACATCTGACAGCATCAGATCAGGTACCCTTTTCTTGCTCATTTACATTTATATTGGGAACCTCTGTATTAACATAGGCTTAAAGGGGTCGCTACAAATATCATATCTGTAATGATGGGTGATGTAGATATCTTTTTTCTTAGCAACCTCTCTGTCTCCCACGGACCTGAAAACACAACAATGCACTGCGATTCTATTCAAAAGATTAGAATAATTTATTATGGACTGACATGATTTTTTAAAGGTATCGGCGTGATCATACAGAGAAGGTAGGCATATTACAATCCAATCAAAGATAAGTATATAGCATAAGATATAGGTTACAATCCAATCCGTGTCTTAATGTAAAGATACCATTTAATTATTAAAATCATGACACCTCCCATCTACCAAAAAAATAAAAATGAATACTCTGACATCTGTCTTAGTTACGCTAATCTAATAACCTTAAATAAGCAGCAGCTATGACCTGTTATTCAAATGCCACGGCCTTCTAGACGTATCTCTAGACCAAATATTATGATGTGAGCGGAACAGAACATGTCCTTGTATCCTAGTCAGAAATTCATACAGAATATTAGAACAAAGATTTAAGTTTGAAGAAGACAAGATGGATGCCATAAATTAAAATGCTAAAATTATCAAACTTATTTTCAATTCTGTTTCATTCCTCTCTCTGATAATTTTAAATCATTTTAATTCCAATACATAGTACCCCTGATGTTCATCAAGAAGGGCTGTTTTTTGTTGGTTACCCACAGCATTATCAATGTTAATATTCATGACATTTTGTCCTTTGGACCGTTTGGGCCCCTTTGAAACTTTTCTCATGAGTATACCGATACCTTTGATCAAGATCCAGATGATGAGGCAAATAATAAAAATTTGGGTGGTGATGTGGGCTATTCCGCTGAACCACCCAGAGATGCCACTGAACCAATTGAGTGGGTTAAGCCATGCGAACCACTGTCCTGCTGTAAAAATAAGCAGTTTTGCAATTGGTTTGCACTACCTAAATCACTTAGTATAGCAGATATGAACTAATCTGTATTTCTATAGATATTTTTGCAGCAAGTGGTCAGGCCAAGGCTACTCTTCTGTGATTGGCTGCCTGATATTTCATTCAGCCCTGTTGGGACACGCTCCTTGGATGGGACATGCCCCCTGTGATGTGCTTGACTGCATTCTGAGTGTACTTCCTTCTGAGCTGTGTAAATTGAAAGTGAATCTAGTTGCCTCAGCTTTCTATGCTTCAAAAATCAATTAAGCTGTGCACATCCATATATTTTGAAAAACGTAAGCATAGGTGCACACTGAAAAGGCAATTGTATTAGATGTCAGCTTTCTATGCTGACTGTGTCTGTATAATAAAGGCTCTTTGAGCTCTCTATGCTCCTCTCCCAGCTCTATGTGAAGGATATGGGCAATTACTGAGTCTGTAGCTACTGGATTCACTCTCCCCTCATATAACACAGCCTTATACAGTATGTTCCCCTCTATCTCCTGCCAGAGGGGGCGGGGAGGAGGGAGGGAAGCGTGCATTTCTCACATTTGTTTAATCCGTTGAGGCTGTATGTATAACTGCTTACAGCAATTAAGGTGTTCTGCTTACAGAAATGAAGGTGGTCTGCTTACAGCAGTGCAGGTGTTGTGCTTACAAGGATCTTGTGCAGCCTGGGCGGGAACTGACAGCTCTGCAGACATGAGAACCATAGCAGGAGGTCTGCAGAGCTGTGACATCCTCTCCCTTCCACTGCTCACACAGAATGATGATATCACCAGTCTTCAGTGAGGGAACACATTCCTACTGGAAGAGAGACAGGCCCGTGGTTTTGAAGCTGTAAGAGAGATCAACAGCTCAAGTCTGCAAAGGCCCTTTAAGTATTGTGTTTCCTCCCTTTTTTGGTGTCAATTCAATGTTTTTGATATCCCTGCAAGAAACATATATTTGGTGTGTATCTTTTTAGATATTTGCAGAATATATAATTATTGTCTGATGAAGTGTACTCTCTTCATGTACATATTCTCTGACCCTTTAGTCCTACCTTTCCTTTGAGGAGATCTCAGTGCATTTAATTCTGGGGAAAATCAAAACATGTTGGGACGGGACTGTAGGGACTTCTATGGTACACATCTTTTGGCAGGGTAACAGGGACACCCTTTTCAGGGTGACCACCCTGACTTGTTTATGTAAGGGATATTGTAGTCCTCTATTTAGGGCTTACTAGGGACTTCTTTGTTAGTTCTGCCCCTCTACCTGTGACACCAATCTTTTGATCGGTTTATTTTGTATGTTTGATTTCTTTTCTCTATGAGATTTTGCACCTGTTTTGAGCTTTTTTATTGCTGTTTATTAAAAGTTATATTTTAGGACTAATTTTTTCCCCTTTTTCTGTCATTTTGATGCCTTTAAACTACCAAATATGACTTGATGAAGAAACACCCTTGGATTTTCTCTAGCAGTGCCTGTTTGCACAAGTCATGTTGGATGCCATGGAAATTATTTCAGGGACTCTGTTTCAAGGAGGAGCCTGTAGTGTTGTGGCGAGGATGCAGGTACCCTGGAATGAATCCACTTGGAGATATTCATCTGCTGGATCAGAACACTTTATTCCTTGCTTCCATCATGGCCTCCTGTAACCTTCTCCCCCCTCTCCACCCCTTTAGCTCCGTCTCCTCCTCCCTAAATACATCACTGTTGCTAGGCAGAATATATAGTGAACCAACATTAGTGAGAATGCTTATAACAACATCACATCTCTCCCCTTCTCACAAACAAGAACAACATTTAACCACGACAAGGAACACTCAATAAAACGTCCCAATTGACAATAAAGTTTTACTGCAGACCATAAGCCCCTAAATGAGGGGGTGGCCTTCGACTCCTTATCGGGTAGCGTATAGAGTTTGACGAATTCGGTAAATCTTCTGAGGCATCTCCTGTTGTTGCTGAACCACTTGTGTCTGGTAGGATCTCTTCATCATCCACCTCCTCCGTAGTTGCCTCTGGATCATAGCCCCGAAACTTTTTAAAATGTGACACGTTTCTTGTGACTTGGCGGTCCTGGTTGAGCAGTAACCATGGTACCTTTGACGTTCGTGACCTGGAAGGGTTCTGGATGATAAGGAGATGATAATTTGTCACTGGGTCTCAGCCTTTTAACAAGAACCCAATCTCCCACTTCCAGCCGCTGGCTGCGACGACTGCCCTTATCCGCATATTTCTTTATCCTTTCTTTGGCAGAGGCATCATTGAGAGTCAATGGTGTCTGGACCGAAACTGCCGGGATGTCCGGAAGTTTAATGCGCAAAGGCCTGTTGAAAAGCGCAGTTGCAGGTGGTATTCCTGTAGTGGAGTGTGGGGTGGCTCTGTACTGTCTAAGGAATCGGTGCAGTTCTTGTTGTAAATCCTTGTGTTCCATGGTGGCAATTCTGAGAGTCTTGTTGATGGATTGCATGAAACGTTCAACTTCCCCATTTGCCTGAGGCCAGTAAGGAGTTATTTTTCTGTGGGTGAAGCCAAGATAAGCTGCAAAAGATTGAAAGTCTGCACTATTAAAAGGCGGCCCATTGTCGGTTTTCACTGTTTCAGGTATGCCATATGCTGAGAAGATCTTGTCCAGCTTTGGTATAACTGCTCTTGCAGAGGTGGTGGAAACTGGTTCAATGACTGGAAACCTCGAAAAATCATCTATGACAACCAGGAAATAGGAATGATCTGGCAAAGTGCAGAAATCGACACTAACAGCAGTCCAAGGACGTTCTGGCAGAGGTGACATTTGCACTGGTGCTCGGCTATGGTCAACTCTAGTTGCTTGACAAGGAATACATGTTTCAATGAGTGCTTCAACTTTTTTGTCTAGTCCTGGAAACCATACTTTCTCTCTAAGCAGTTGCTTTGTTTTTACCACACCTTGATGAGCCTCATGAGCCAGGTCCAGCACTCTGGCTTGAGCTCCTGGGGAAAATGACCAGACGACTGTCACGTAATAGCAACTCTGAATCGGAAACTGAGAGTGAATGTCTTGCATTAAAGAAAGCCTGAAAATTTGCTGTATGATCCTGGGAGTGCAGGCGAGCCTCAGCTAGAAAAGAGCTCCAGTTCTTAGATCGTACAGTGTCGATAACTAACTGAAGTAGGGGATCAGACTGCACCGCTTGTTTAACTTCCTTCAAGGTCATTGCTCTTGGTACAGAGTGTGCAACAACGAAATTCACATGCTCCTCGGCTAAAACAGTTGCCGGCAGGTCACCCTTGGCCGATTGCGGTGAAGGATGTCTTGAAAAGTAATCTGCAGGGTTCCCAGCACCTGCCTCATATCTCAAATGAAAACGGTAATTTTTGTAGACGGAGCAGCCAACGTTCAAGCCGCGGGGGTGACTTCGAAGAATGTTTATTGAATATAGGAATGAGTGGTTTATGATCACTTATCACTGTGAACGGACGACCAAAAAGGTAAAGGTGGAAATGAAGGCATCCCCACACAACAGCAAGGGCTTCCCTCTCGGTTTGGGAATAGCGCTGTTCCGTCTCTGTTAGAGCCTTGCTTGCATAGGAGACTGTAGAAATGCTGCCATTCTTGGAGACCTGAGTTAGAATGGCGCCGAGGCCGACAGGACTGGCATCCACAATCAGCTCTGTAGACTTCAGGGGGTCAAAATAGGCCATGACTGTGTCACTAGTTAGACTGTACTTCAGTGTGTCAAATGCTGTTTGATGTTCAGCAGTCCATAACCACGGAGCATCTTTTTTTGTAAGGTGTCGTAGGGGTTCAGACACCGTAGCCAGATCGGGTATAAATCGTCCACAGTAAGTAACCAGACCAAGAAAACTCCGAACATCCGATACATTTTGAGGTTGGCTTGCCGAGGTTATGGCAGCTATTTTCTGAGGGTCTGCTGAAATGCCGTTTGCAGAAAAAATATAGTCAAAAAAATTTAACGACTCCTTGTTGAACTCACACTTTGATGTATCTACAGTTAGGTTGCATGTTTGCAGTCTCTGAAATACTTGTTCCAAGTGGTTGTCATGTTCTTCTTGGGTTGTACCAAAGATTAGGATGTCATCACTGACATTGAGGACTCCAGGTATTCCTGAAAGAACTTGTCTAATAACATTTTGAAATATTTCTGCAGCCGATGAGATGCCAAAGTTTAGTCTTTTAAATCTTCGCAGACCGACGTGAGTGCTAAAAGTTGTAATATATCTGGAGTCTGGATGCAGTTCAAGCTGGTGATAACCTGATTTTAGATCAATTTTTGAAAATATTTTTGCACCATTTAGGTCTGTAAGAATATCATCAATAGTAGGAGTAATGTGCCGTTCTCTTTGAATAGCACGATTGGCATGTCGCATATCCACACATAATCTGATTTTACCAGGCTGCTTAGGTTTAGGGGCTACAACAATTGGTGAGACCCAGGGCGTTGGGCCTTCCACCCGTTCAATAACATCGGACGTCTACAGGTCTTGAAGTTCTTTCTCCACCAGCTTGCGGACATGAAATGGGATGCGCCTGTGCGGTTGAACTGATGGCTGTACAGACTGATCAATATGTAATTTCACTTGAAAGTCTTTCAGTTTACCTAGGCCTTGAAAGAGTTGCGGATATTTCTGCATAACATTGTGGACAGAAGAGTTTGTTACGCTGTTAACCAGTTTCACTAAACCCAGAGATACAGCACTACTGCAGCTGAGAAGGGTGTCTGCAGAGCACTCCACTACATAGAAAGTGTCTGTGATGGATTTCCCATCAGATGTTAGTTATGACTGAAATTTGCCACAAAGAGGTAAGGCAGTAGCTTGAACCATAAGGAAAAATCTTCAGGTTAGTACACTGCAAAGCAGGTCTGCTCTTTAGCTTATTGTAGACAGCATGACTGATAACATTGACAGAGGCCCCTGTATCCACCAGTGTCTTCACAGGAGTGCCATTTATTTAGATGACTTGTTTTGGGTTAGTTATTGCACACACACTTTGAGACCCCTCTGCAGTTACTGAGAATAGGTAGGTGCTGCTGGGCTCATTGTTAGGTGGCACTGACTGTACTGCCAGCACTTTCCGTGGCATGGAATGCTTGGAAGATGGAGAAGATGGTGGTAGAGATCTGCAAACTTTTGCAAAGTGATTTTGCTTCCCACAGTTATGACAAGCTACTCCCCTTGCTGGGCAGGATTTCTGGTGAGGATAAGAACCTCCACAGTTGTAGCAGGTTGCAGGTTGTGTGTAAGGCACATGTGGCTTCTGAGTGAGCTTTGCTACAGAAGATGGCTGCTCTGGCGTACAGTCTATGTTCTCTATGAGTTTAGCTTGATTCTCGGCTGCGGCATTGATACGGGCTGTGTCCAGCAGCCTTGCCAAAGTCATTGTGGGATCTCTGAGTGCTTGTCTCCTTAACTTAGATGACACACATCCTTGTATGATTTGCATTTGAATCTCCATGTCAGTGTCTGCAAATTCACAGTACTGCAAGTTGTCTTAAGCGGACATGATATTCATCAATGCTTTCTGTTGCCAACTGCTTTGTCTGTCTAAACTTGAAAATTTCAAAAGCAGCATTTATATGTGGAGAGAAGTGCTTGGTTAATGCTGCTTTGCATACCTCATAGTCACTGTCTTCCCCAGTGTTAGGCAGAGTTGTGAAGATATCATACACCTCCTCCCCGCATAGTGTAATAACATTGCTTTCTTTCTTGCATTGTCAGTAATGTTCATTGCTTGTAGGAATATCTCAAAGTGTTTTAGCCATTTATTCCAACAGGCTGCCAGGTTAGCTTGGGGCTGGTGCACCTCAAATGCACTGAAGGAGGGTAAGCAGGCCATGGCTGGTGCTAGTGTTGCAATCTTGTACACAGTTTGCTGTCTTGCTGAAATACCTTTAGCTGATGATGTTTAATCCTCGTCGACAGTTGTAGTGTTGTGGTGAGGATGCAGGTACCCTGGAATGAATCCACTTGGAGATAATCATCTGCTGGATCAGAACACTTTATTCCTTGCTTCCATCATGGCATCCTGTAACCTTCTCCCCCCTCTCCACCCCTTTAGCTCCGTCTCCTCCTCCCTTAATACATCACTGTTGCTAGGCAGAATAGATAGTGAACCAACATTAGTGAGAATGCTTATAACAACATCACAGAGCCTATAGTGCTACTCCATAATTTATAGATTAGGTCCTGGGGCTCATACTGTGGTGGCTATTCAGGAAGCCTGACCACTTATGAACTGCCTTAAAGATGCTGTATGGCTTTATGCGAAATGCCTTTTTATGAACTGGGAAAGGATGTTTGTCCAGGACTGACACAGACACACTTTGAATGATAATTCATATCTTACCCCACTTTTAATTATTACATGTCATCCACAGAGTCTCATAACCACATGGAAAGTATAGTAGAAAATAACATACCAATACTTTAATGGTGTCACTATTCTTGGATGTCATTCTGCAGAAGTGTAGTGTACAGGAGTTGTACACTTTGGGCGACATATCACAAAAGATGCGCTGCCACGCCAGTTTTAAGATGCATTATATGAGTGTAAAGTGTACCAGAATAAAGAACCTGTCAAAAATCTGGCGTGTGTGATATATCTTGCATAGTGTAATTGATTTGGCTAATCTTGGTGCATAGCGTAATTTAGGCACATAGCATATCAGTGGTATCATATTTGAAGCGCCTACTTTAGGCGCATTCAAATGTGTCATGCCTGGTGTATAATGCACCTAGTTTTGGTGTACTACAGTTCATTTATACAGAGAATAGCGCGTCAACAGTTTTTTCATGCAAAATACACCAAAAAAACGGCACATCCCTAATGGGATATGCCGCCCTAAAAATGTTGAGGGTTGTAGTACTACGATTTGTCAATGTAATGATGATGCATTGTCTATACTAGTGTGTCATTAAACTCCAGGTGAACCCTGGCCTTGTGCAATATGCTGAGGCTGTATTCTGTGTTTGAGGAATGTCAATTAATTGGGTAAACTGTGTATTGAGGGTATGTTCACACAGCTTATTTGGATGCTGTTTGGGTGCTGATTTTTCAGCACCCAAAACAGCATCAAAACCTCGCCTGAAACACGCATCTTCAGAAAAGGTGTTAGATGCCTTTTTTGGCACGTTTTTGACGCGTTTTGGATGAGGTTTTGGACAAGGTTTTCAACACTGTTTTCAGCCATACAAATTAATAGCCAGCACAAAAACTGCGGCGAAAAATGTTCCAAAACGCATCCAAAATGCACAGAGAAACATGCCTAAAAGCATGCTGAGGTTTTTGGACGAGGTTTTCATTTATTCCTATGGGGATTTTCAGCACTGAAAATGCTTTAAGAATTGATATGACGCTTCTTTTTAAGTGCCCAAAAACAGGTTCCAAAGAAGTGCCTAAAACGTGCTGTGGGGGGTCAGCTCCATCACAGAGATCACAGACACAGGTAACGTAACCTTAAACAGGTTTTATTTGACAGAAAGTCCAGCTTTATCTTGGCAGGGTGCAAAAACATAACACAAAGCGTATCCTTGCATCAGGCGGTAAAGGATTAACAGAAAATGGTTCAAGCTCACCATCAAGTCTTTAGCAGCACCTAAGTAGAGCAAGTTCAGCGTCTCTAACAGAGGCTTCACATAGGCGCTCCTTTCACAGCAAACTCCATGCTTGGAGTGGCGTACCACACCCAGGACACCTGACCTTCTGGCTTTATAGGCCAATAGAAATCCCTTAGTGGATATGTGGGAGCAGTCCTCCACCAAACTCTAAGACTGCTCCAATAAAAGCCAGGCCCAGAATCCACTGCTTAAAGCAGTGATGTAAATCGTACAAGGTGTCTGCAACCTAAGGTTGCAGACCTATTTATCTGGCTTATCCCACCGTAGCCCTGAGGTACGGTGGCACATATTGGCCCTCAATGACAAGGCCTTGCGCTTTGTCACAGTGCATAAAAACTTTATTGTGAACTGAAAGTGAACTGGGTATGTTTTGGAAGCTTTTATTTATGTTACTTTGGGAGAGGAGACGATTGGAAAACTGCCCTGAAAAAAGCATCAAAATAAGCCTTATAAACATACACTTACTGTGATAAGCAGCTGGCAACCTGGGAGGGGGGGAGTAGGTTATAAATTGCTGGCTGGGGTTGTTGTTCTGTCTGTGTTTTCTATACAGACAGGATGGATGGGGTTATTTGACCCTTTGTTATAGGACTGCTGGCCTGCAAGCCTGAGGTCAGCAGCCTTCTCTGTTTTCTAGCTGTGGATTTTTCCAAAGCATGAAGATCAGATATTTAAGAATTGGAACTTGCTAGCTTGGCTCCTAAGGAAGATATTTGTTACACAAGACATAGTGAGTGAGTCCTGCCCAGATCTTGTGACTCTGTTGATGTCCAGTTTATGCTTCTTGCCTGGCTCAACAAACAAATCCAGTTCTACTGAGGTAAGAAATTAACTACTTGTAGTCTAAGCTGGAGAGGAAAATTTGAGATGTCAGTTCTCCTGAGGTTTCCCTTTAACTAATTGAAGTCTCAGATGCATCTGACAAATTGACTATTTAAAAAGGACCACTTCTGGCTGCTAGCTGCATAAGTGGAGAAAGGAATGTGTTTATTGAAAGAAAGAGAATAATTCTATGTATGACAGAGATAGGATGACATGTATGAATTCTGGTGCTGATAGACCAGTTCTAAATCACTTTACTTTAGTATAGACAGCACCAGAATGTATGACCTGTTCTTCTGCAGTTCATACATACAGGCGAAGTCTAGCGCCAATATGACAACTCAGGCTCAGGAAGACCACCTTCAACTTGGTCTGGCTGTTCTAACTGTTCTGCACCAAAGTTTTGGCGTCAAAGAATCATAAATATGTCTACTTTACTAATGTGGTGTAACACGCCTCCAGAACTTTGGTGCGCTAAAAAGTGTGTTTGACGCCGTACCGAGGCACTTATCGCATTTGGAGTATGCCTATAGAACTGGTCTACTACAGCTTTTTAAGGCCAGAGTTCTGTGCCGCGGGAGAGAAACACCACCACCAAGATACAAGTCCCCCTCTTCATTGTGACATTCCTGGGAAAGTAAAAAAGGTGCAGTGAGTGCTGCTACCATGATCGAGTACTACGTTTCCCATCCTCTCCTCTGCCCCTTCCAGCCCATTGTAGAAGGTAAAAGTCAGAGAGGACCATCAATAGTGTGGTGTATCTCTCTTGATGGTAGACATTGCGGCAATGAAAGTGTTGCTCTACAGCATCTATTGGTTAGAATTGAGATGTCTATATAAACCCTGTCTTTCAGCTCTTCTGGTGAGTGTGTGTACAAGAAGCATATACAGTGAGTCCTGTTGTTTGAACAGAGGTCTGGGCTTGAGAGGCCACCAGGGAGCATGCTAGTTGGCTGCGAGATATTAAAAGAGGACAGCGAAAGTTAGAGACTGGTCCTGGAGAAAAATAACCCTCACAGGTGTCACTGAGAGATAGATAAAGTTTTGTAGAGGCTGTTGAGTTGACTGGTTGCCAGTCTGGGTAGACTCCGGGAGAAAGCTTGTACCACAAGTAGGGGGATTACTGACATGGCGGTCAGAGTCTTTATTTATCCTCTTCTGGCAAGTAAGAAGTGATGCAAAGAGCAAAGTGAATGACTACTGTGGTTTAACTGTTTGCTTTAAAAATTAATTTGATACTCTGTAAGAGGTGGAGCCCTGAAAGCAAAGCATTTATTTATATGAATGCTGCTTGAACACAAAGATGACTAGTCACTGTGATTGTGGAAATGAATAGGAACTGACTAAAATGACTCCAGTGGAGACACCTAGGGCATATCTGGACACAGAGCCGGGACGATGGGAAGGCTGAGAGAGGCCATCGCCTAGGGCACCTCCATCTGCCTGCCACTAGGGGGGCGCAAGCATGGAGCCGGCTTAGGAGCTGAGCCAGCTCCATAGATGGCAGCTCCCTGCTGTATCTCTATACAGCAGAGAGCAGAGTGATTTACTTCCAACCACCTCCTTCCTCCCAGCACTGGGGGGTGGGAGTTGAAAGGGGCGGCCATGCATTGGTGGCAGTGACTAAAGAGACAAACGTTAGGAGAGATTAAAATCCATCTCTCCTAACATGAATGTCGCCTGTAACAGTTTTCTGTCAAATAATTGTCCAGTGTATGCGAGGAAGAGTGGGCGGAGCTTCGCCCCCCTGTACCCAGTGGGGCACTGGTACAGAAAGTGAGCAGTGAGCCCCGCGGGAGAGGTGGGTGTTTTACTGTGTGTGGAGTGGGGGAGAATTAGAGCTAAAGGGAGCTACAGTGAAGGGGGGCTGTAGTGTGAGGGGGAGGCTGTAGTGTGAGGGGAGGCTGTAGTGTGAGGAGGAGGCTGTAGTGTGAGTGTGGGCTGTAGTGTGAGTGGGGGCTGTAGTGTGAGGGGAGGCTGTAGTGTGAGAGGGGGCTGTAGTGTGAGAGGGGGCTGTAGTGTGAGGGGGGCTGTAGTGTGAGGGGAGGCTGTAGTGTGAGGGGAGGCTGTAGTGTGAGGGGAGGCTGTAGTGTGAGGGGGAGGCTGTAGTGTGAGGGGAGGCTGTAGTGTGAGGGGAGGCTGTAGTGTGAGGGGGAGGCTGTAGTGTGAGGGGGGCTGTAGTGTGAGGGGGAGGCTGTAGTGTGAGGGGGAGGCTATAGTTTGAGAGGGGGTTGTAGTGTGAGTGGGGGCTGTAGTGTGAGTGGGGGCTGTAGTGTGAGTGGGGGGGGCTATAGTGTGAGGGGAGGCTGTAGTGTGAGGGGAGGCTGTAGTGTGAGGGGAGGCTGTAGTGTGAGGGGAGGCTGTAGTGTGAGGGGGGCTGTAGTGTGAGGGGAGGCTGTAGTGTGAGGGGGGCTGTAGTGTGAGGGGAGGCTGTAGTGTGAGAGGGGAGGCTGTAGTGTGAGAGGGGGGCTGTAGTGTGAGGGGGGCTGTAGTGTGAGGGGGAGGCTGTAGTATGAGAGGGAGGGCTTTAGTGTGAGAGGGGGAGGCTGTAGTGTGAGGGGGAGGCTGTAGTGTGAGGGAGAGGCTGTAGTGTGAGGGAGGCTGTAGTGTGAGAGGGGCGGCTGTAGTGTGAGAGAGGCAGCTATAGTCTGAGGGGAGGCTGTAGTGTGAGAGGAGGGCTGTAGTATTCACAACATATTATTTTATATAAATACAATCTAAGCGCCCCTACTAACTCCGCACTTGTGTGTCGGACTTATGTTTTTTTTCCCCCCCATTCCGCATAGCTGGGGGGGACGCAGGTATTGTGTGTTAGGTTAGGGCTGGGTTTTTTTTAGTTCTTTTTTTTTCGGGAGGGGGGGGGAGGGCGCCACTGGCCTACTTGCCTAAGGCACCAAAATGCCTTGTCCCGCCCCTGTCTGGACAGGAAGATGGTGTAACCCAACAAACAATTCATATGTGGAGCGTGCTGAAGCAGAGTGCAACCTTCCTTAAATGAATAGCAACTTCCACAAAAAATGTGGACAGAAAATTGGAGTACATAGCCTAAGTGTACATCTAATAGAAACTATAAATATTACAATTAAAGTACCACCACTTAGAGTGACAATGGCAAGAGTATTATATTACCATTGTAGAAAAAAAATCACATATACTATTAGCAGGAAAACACAAATTTATATTCTCAGCAATTGAGTAAATGATCTTCAGGCAGTCAACGACTTTCTAAGGATTTAGTGTTTTGTAGCTTGAAGAGAGCTGATGAGCTGTAGGTTGCAGACCCAGGGCTGTGGATCAAACCTATTATGAAATAAAACATAGAACAGAAGATTACACATGCTAATTATACTCTTCACAATCACCTTACACTGAAGGATAGTAATTAAGGTTGCTGTTGGCTCTACTTATCTTTTTGCTATTAGGAATAATTTGCAGTGATTTGTGATAAGTGGATACTGTCAATTGTGTCTCACCAGGAATTCATGTGCTTTTTTATATGTATATTTATATATTATAAACTTTTATTTTTATCTAACAAACAAGATAAACAAATGTTTAACTTGAAATAAAGAACAAAAAATATTTAAATATTTAAGAAAAGTAATAGTTGTACATAATAAAATACGGTTGAGGACATACATATGTAGCAAAGCTTGATTTGACAATTAATACACCATGCTATTGTGGCACAGAAAGTTGTCTCTACTTTTTCAATTTTTTCAATGGCTTTTGTTGTAATCACTGTCAAAGTTTGGTACGGTCATAGTTCTGGCATTTTTAAGGAATTGATCTTAAAAGTTATTGCAGTCCATAAAGCTTTACTGTTTTTATTTCTATCAGTAAATTAAATAGTAATGCTGTTAGGAAAGATGCTTACTTTATTTTAAAAATGGATATTAGCTTATTAAAAATATATATCACAGAGGGAATCCTTATTGATTTGTTTCATTTGTCCTGGCCACCTTAAGTTTATCCAAATATTATACAGTCTACATGATATAAATGCTTTAATATGCTGAATTTCATTTTCATGTAAAGCAAAGTTAACCAGGAGAGTGGTCAGGATGTGACAGGCCAGATGGCAAAATGGGAGCTTTCTAAAATAGAGCCAAAGGTGGTAGCGAAGGGTGCAACAACAGATAGCTAAAGAACAATGGGGCAAGGATAGGGCAACATCCAGCAACAAGGTTAAGATCAGGACCAGGGTTAATCAGGAATCTAACCAAGAATAGTGTTGATCAAACCGTTTGAGAAAGGTTAAGTTCGAGTCGAACTTCACGATTTTTTAGAACTCGAGCTGAACCAAACATTTTACTGTTCATTCTAGTAAATGTTTGAGTTTGACGTGGTGTTCGACATGCTATTTTAACGGTTTTCATGTCCGTCAGTTTTTAGGCGCATTAAATCAGTGCAAAGTGCGCCAGAAAGTACGATCCTCTCAAAATCTGGCGTCAGGTATACCTTGCATAGTAAACATAATGCACCTAAAAAGATGCATTGCGCAAATCGCAGTACAAAAATTTCGGTTCACCAGATTCGCTGAATTTTCCGTAAAAAATATTTATTCATGGTGAATCGCATTAAAATCAGCTATTTCCTGGCTGCAGAGAGCCTGTAGGGTGTTGTGGAACATTGTGCTATGCTCAAATATTCATAGGGAGCGTGGTTTGGTCTTGATACAATGCTGTGTTTTAATATATCACGCAAATGACAGCCGCCGCTATTAGAATCGCTTCCCACTTCACTTCTCTGGGCAGTTATGGGGCAAAACCATCCAAACAACTGAAGTGGGAATGGAGCCTGACAATGTAATGTCAGAGCCAGCTGGAAAGAACTGAGCTGAGGGCCAAGATCCTACTATAGCGTTAAAGAGCGCACTCCTTTTACACTAACATCGGATGATTCCACAGATTATGTCAGAACCTGTTTTGATAAATGCGGATACATGTAAAGCCCCCTCAAGAGTGAAGAGGGCGTCGGCAGTAATTTTGCGTTGACGTCACTGATCATTTTGCCCTTCCTTTGATCTGTGAGTGTCCACTTTCAATCGGTCAATAATCCATCAGTATTGCTAAAGCCCAAAACAAACATGAGTTGATCCAAAACAGAGATGACCAGTAAGTGGGATATTTGTGTTCTGTATCCACTCCTGACCACTACAGTAGGATTTCCAACAACGATCAAGGGTATTTGAAGTAAAACATATTTATTTAAAATATTTCCATAATGAAGAAGACAGAAAAAACTCGATAAGCACGCTAACGCGTTTCAGAAGTGGAACCTTCCTTAATCATAGCATGTCAATACTGAGTGGCATAGAACTTTTTATAAGCCAGCAAATCACCTGTGTATTGTAATTACCACAGTTTAACCCTTGCTGTGCTATCAAAGCAACAACTATAAACATATGCATCCAATAAAAAACATACACTCAAAACAAATATTGTGTCACTGTCTAAAAGTTATATACAAAAAATAAGTATACAAGACTACTGTTAGTACAGTAGCAACAAAAATTCAGTACTGGTACATAAGATCATGTCTTTTATTTAGACCATGAGGGGATCGTGTACCTATTCTGAACATGCACCACGCCTCTCTACTTAGAAGCTTCTTATTGTGGTCCCGTCCTCTCTCTGTTTTTTTAACTCTTTATAGTCCCTTAAAGGAAAAACCTGTTGTATCGGCATTATGTACATCCATAAAGTGTTTAGAGACCATTAAAATACCAGTACTGAAAGGTGCCCTAATATCAGAGAGATGACGTCTAATCCTGATTTTAAAACAAGTACTTGTACACCCGACATATTGTAGGTCACAGATCTTACAAGTAGTGTTGAGCGATTATTATCGACAAAGTTGAAATCGGCACAGTTTTTATGGTTATCGGATTTTTTAGATCATGCGATAACTTAGGTTAAAATCTTTGCATCATCTATTAAGATCGCGCCATTTTGGTGTTCCCGTTTTTTGGG
>JAODAL010050373.1:0-27455 GCA_025379985.1 Phyllomedusa bahiana
TTTTTTACTTGCATTGATAGTTTTGATTATTTTAGAAAGTGGTGAAAATTCAGGGGCAGATATTGTATGTGGACTGGTAGGGGTTTTGTGCCTGGGCTGTTTTTCATTTTTCAACCCAGGTTCTCAGTGTTTTTTTCAAAAATGTTTTTCTGTGCAGAACTAAACTTTTGAAATTTTGGGCACATATTTGCTTTTAAACCATTTAAAAAACCCTTTGGTTTTCCCTTTGCAACCGCCCACCTCCACAGGCTGTTATATCAATGCACTAGGCTTTGAAAGGTTGGTGCTTTTTTTATTTTTTCTTTCTGCATTTTGGAGGCTGTTTGGCACAGGAGAGGTCTGAATTTTGACCCGGGTTGAGAGATAATATAGAGAAAGGACCACCCGACTGAGATCCCGTTGTAAGCCGGGGTGGCTTGAGCATTTTTTTGGCCAAAAACATGGGGACCAAGAATCTCAAAGTTTTTTTCATATATTGTAGATAGCATAAAATGCTTCTTTGGAGATTTCCATGTGTTTTTTTTTGCCCGTTTTTCATTCCCAGCACAGCTATCATTGCTGGTGCTTGCACAGTGCATGCAGAGCTTTTTAACCCCTTAGATGCTGAGGGGAATAATGACTGCAGCATGCAGGTGGTAGACAAAGGTAGGGGGCTTCGTCTGTCTAGCCACTGGTACCTGCAATGCAATCACGGGGTGTAGATGGTTGCCATGGCAGCCAAAGGCCAAACAATGGCCTTTGGACTTTCCAGCTACAAAAGCGTATTAGGCCCTGCCACGGACAGGGACAAAAGTTATAATGTCTAAGGTATAATACGTAGCAGTATATTATTGTCACATAGTCTAGTCCCATAGTGGAACAAAAAAAAGAAAAGAAAAAATATGATTATTCCTCCTGAGCCTTGAAAAGAGGGGCGTTGTGTTTCTGTGTTTAAAAAAACAAGTTCCTCCTCCATGATGTCATCGCTCCACCTCCCATGCACAATCCCGAGGCTGATATTCAGTCTCTGTAGTTGAGCAAACATTGTTTGGCTAAACCACAGAGGATAACTGTATTGTGCACAAACTCTACAGGTTTTGTGTTCTCCCTCTTATCTGCTCAGGAGAGAAGATAAGATCCAAGCAGGCAATGTTCACGAACTGCTGCAGGGTGGAGGGAGTAGGGCTGAGCAGGGAATGTGTACATGTTTACTCAGATAATTACATTACAACCAGTGCATTCTCTATACAGCAGACACAGGCTTTGTTCTCCCCCTCCTTTCAAAGCTCTTTCATGTGCCCTGCCATCAGATAAGAAGTGCAAACAACGCAAGCGTGGCCAGATCAGTTCCTGGTTGTAGCTAATGTAAACTAAGGAAACTAAGGGCATCTAAGCAAGGCTACACTTTTTTTTAATCACATATATTTAGAAAAGTGATTAAATACCCATTTTGGAGGATCGCACGTCAACATTAGATCATAGCAAAACCCCTTTAAATACTAAATAATAGCAGAACACTTTATTTAGTAAAAAAATATAAAAAAGTTTGCATATCACAGCATCTGTAATGCTCCATATCAAAAATTATCATGCTATTTAATTAGTGCTATAACTGCTGTAAAAATAACTAAGTGAAAAACGTGAGAATTGCATATTTTGTTCATCCTGCCTCACAAAAGTCATCAAAACCTCTTGTGTACCACATAATGGTGCCAAAGAAAACGTCAATTTATCCTTCAAATAAAAAAGTCCTAGAACAGCACCATCAACAGAAAAATGAGGTATGGCTCTAAGAATATTGTTAAATTAAAAATGTGATTTTATTATTTAATAAAGAAAATTAGATTGAAATGGGGACAGAATAAGGAAAAGTAAGTTATATTTACCACCCCGTCCCCTCCACTGCCACTATGGAGCTCCCTGGGAGCCGTTCATCTTCACTTCTAGGTTCTTCTTCCGACATACAGGAAAGGTTCGCACTCCATTGTAAGTGAATAGTGCAGCAGCCTCTCCTGTGTTTGTTGAGATGAGAACCCGAAAGTGAAGAGGAGCAGCAGGGGACAAGTCTGTAAGTATAATATTCTTTTTTACTCAGTCCCATTTCAAATGAATTTTCTTCCGATGGACAACCACTTTAAAGGGATTCATAGTATGCAGCTCATCTCTAAGGGATACAACCAGTGTTGAGAGCTCCTCAGTCCTGGCCGCACATGCTCAGACATCATCTCTCCTCTAAGGCAGCTTCTGTCAGTCTCTCTCCTGCTTAGTAATCACACCTACTCACTGCTTAGCGAGTGTTCAACCCCAGGTGCTGTCATTCTACGCCTATCCTCTGTACTCCCTAGTAATTAAACAGTGCAAATACATAAAAAGAAAACGCAATCAGGTATGTGCACTGATACAAAAAAAATCCATGTTTAGCTCCTGCAGGGATTTGAACCTAGGACTCTTATGTTGATAGTCAGAAGTGCTAACCCCTCAGCTACACTGTAGCTACTCACATCCCATTACATAAACAAACCTTTGTTTGACTTGAGAGAGCACACTGTGGAGAAAGCCATAGTGATGTCAGCCTTCTGGGTCACATGGTATGCAGTTGAAACAAATCACACACGCCACCTTTTTAGAACACTGAAAGCTGAAGCTGGACAAAACAGGCATGAAATGACATCGTGGCAGAACCCATTTAAGTAGGAATAATTTTATTGTGGCACACTACACTGCAGACATCCATCATGCCAAGGTGAAAACTTGTTGTTAAAAGTAATGGTCAACAGATATAAAGAAGAATTGTCTTCGGGAGGTGAGCCCAAACTGAAGTTTTGCAACAGGGAACATGAGTCTTTAGCTACACTCCTAATGTTGTGGGTCTGCCAGGACAAAAGCCGCTAAATAGGGAAGCTCTCTACCCTAACACATGCAGGGGAATCTAAATCTATGACCTCCATGTGCTCTATTAGGGTAAATAAACAGGGGTTCTATTAAGGGGATAACCTTTTTAAAGGATCACTCCTTTTAGGGTATGTTCACATGGCGCATTTGCGCGTGTATTTCGCCGTGTATTTGCGCTTAATACGTGGCGAAATGCGCAATTACGGTAATTCATAGCTCTCATAGAGAACTATGAATTAAGCCTCCTCTCCCCGGGTGTACAATGCGATCGTCCATGTCTTTTTTCTTTCACCAAAAACTGTCTCCCAAAATAGGATGGCTGGACCATACAGTAGAAATGACATTACCCAGATGGACGCCATTTTGAGAGCTGTCTGACTGTGCCTTTTTTGCACAGAACGGTACTGCACCTGCAAAATATAGAAATAATATTATAGAAACATTATGTTTATGAATTTTGCATTTTCATTTTCTAATAAACCTGCTTTTTCTCAGCGGGGTAGCAATATATCATGTTTTAAAGGGGTTGTCCAATGGAATACATTTATTTTCTAAAAAATACCTTTAATTATTTAAAGGGGTTTTTCTTGGGGTTTTAAATGATTTCATAGACATATAAACACATTATATTGAAAATAAAAACACCCACTACTTTCATGAGTTTTTTTTCTTCTCTTTTGCCTCATTATTCATCTATCATAAGTGAGACTTCAAGGTTGTGGGAGTGTCAGTAGTTCTCCTGTAGCTCTTATCTACAAAACCCAAATCCTTTTCCCTTAAATTTTAGGGATTTAGCGCACCGCCCCCTAAACTCCCCACACGTTTAGCTCTGCCCTATAACCCTTTCATCATAAAACCCAACAAACAACTCATCAAATTTAAATTGGGCTACTATGGTTTCACTGAAGTTTGCATTTCATGTTCTAAGTGGGAGCCTGCTGTCCTCGCACAGATTTGCAATATAACTCATGCTTTTAAAGCTTATAAAACCAATGGAATAACTCTTATTTCATAATAATATCTCTTTAAAATGGATAACTTAAAGGGTTATCTGGGATGCTAAATGATTTCAAGAACAGTTAATCCGCATTTATATGAAAGCACAGAACCCAATGTCATGAGCATCATATTTTCCTTCTCTTGCTGCCTCCTTATCATCTACAAAGTGAAAAACCCTCAAAGGGTTCAGGAGGTGCAGTAAGATTTCTCCTGTACTCTTCGTCTACCCAAATCCGAGAATCCTTGCAGTAACAAAATGGGTAAGGTATTTCAAGCGCACCGTGTACGTTAATTTGTCCCAGGAATTTTGAAGTTGCTATACACGGCTTACATCATAATTGGATGAAGTACAACTCATGCCCCTGCATCTCAGCTCCACTTCACTTTCTGATTGCCTGCAGCTGGCTGTGTATAGTAATGTGCACCAAACAGTTTGTAACATGGTAAAAAACAGGGGGGCACTGAGAATAAGATTAGAGGGGAGGAAGATAGGCAAAGCATAGCTTCGTGTTGAGGGACTTAATTTTACAGCGTGAAGGATAACAGTTTGCAATGTTTCAAATGCTGCAGCTCAACTGTAGAGAAGGAGGGCTACATGCAGCATAGGAAAAGCATGTATTACACAGAAAACATCTCATCGAGAGAAATTAAGGACCACATGTATGAAAACTGTCAAGGTCTAAAATTCACTTTGTTGCCCATAGCAATCAATCAGAGTACCCCTCTCATTTTTTCAGAGCACTTTATGAAATGAAAGAGGCACTCTGATTGCTTGCTATGGGCAACAAAGTGAATTTTAGACCTAGACAGTTTTCATACATGTGGCCCTAAGTCTTAGGTAAGCAATGGGAGGAATTTTTTTTGTTGGATTGGTTTACAACCCCTTTAAAGTTTTTTTTTTTCTTTGCCTTTTAAAACTTCAAGTACAGGGATACTTTGCTGTACTATCTTCCTCCCTCCAAAGATCAGTCATAGTACACGCCCCTGGTTTCTTCCCTTATTTTTAAAGCCTGCCTTGGAAAAAGCAAAACTCTTTGGTTATATGACCTCCTGTCATCAAACAACTGATGCAGAATTGCAGGAAGCCCACAGAAAATTCCATATATTTACATTACAAAGGCGCCTAACTTTGGGAGAGATATCATTTAGAAGAATTTGGTCAACACCTGTAATGGTTATGAATATACAAACAACTAGACAGACAATATTTTTTACCCTGTTTATATATTTCTATTTTGCTGATACATGGTGACTCAAAATTAAATATTAAATAAAGGATCATGTTGTTATTTTTTGTTGTTTTATGTATATATATATAGTGGTATTGGTACAATACATGCTCTATATGTTGTTATAATGATAACATTTTATTTTAGTTTTTTTCCCCCTATTTCAAACAAGCTTTATTGATGTGAAACAAGGATATGAACAATTAAGTAATGCACATGTAATAAGGCATGAAAAGATCAATAAAGTATGATAACATTTCAAATTAATCATACAAAGTTACAAAAACTAATAAAGTCAGGTTCTCTTGTCGCTGTTAATACTTCATAACAGTTAATTACCTAAATCCGTCTTTAATACCACTAATCACATTACATGTATTGCATATGAAAAGGGAGCATCGGGTATCATATACCAAGAGAAAACCGAATAAAAGAAAGAGAAAGAAATACAAAATAATTAACCACGAAAAAATCTGGACACGACTCGATCCAACTCCAACCCACACGTACCCACTGAGAGACATTGCACAAGACAGTTAAATGCTCAGGTCTCAGGACTCAACACCATGAGAAAGAATCAGCTAGAGTTAAGATACTCTACTGAAGAAGTAAAGGTCATCCATTCCCTCCATGTCTCGTTATATCGCTCAAGGGACTGAGTCTGGTCCACTTGGATCTCCTCCATCCGTTGCAGATGAAAAATTTCTTTAAACTATTCTGCTATTGAGGGTCATTGAGTAGGTCTCAACTTCCTTGGGATGAGTGCTTTTGCTGCACTCAGAAGGAAGGGGAGTAGGTTTCCCTTCAAGACACAAAGGGGCATGGGCAGCAGATAAAGGAGAAGAGCCGAGGGGTCATCCTGGAGTTTGTAGCCCGTGATGGTTTCAATTAGTTCTATAACCCTTGTCCAGAAGGGACGAAGTTCCTCTCACCCCCACCAGACATGATACATGTTACCAGGAGCCTTCCCACATCTCCAGTATGCGGAAGGAACCGAGGGATAGATAGAATGCAGTAACGTAGGTACTCTGTACCATTTGGTCAGTACCTTGTAATTAAGCTCCTGGACTCTACAGGAAATCGAAGCTTTATTAGCCAAAATGCAAGCTTTGGACCATTCCTCCACCGAAAACGTGCGACCGATCTCTAATTCCCACCTAGACTGATAGTAAGGCTTTACCGTAGCCAAACCATTGATTATCATGCTGTATATTGTGGATATTAGGTGCTGTGGGGGCAGTTGATGGGTGCAGAGAAGTTCAAACGCAGTTAAAGCCCTGGTTAGTTCACACTTATGCTTATTAGTGACGAAGAAATGTCTAAGCTGCATATATTGCAACCACACGTTAGGAGATCTACTCTGAGAGGGCACACAATCCTCATATGTTTTAAAAGAGGAGGAACTAATTAAGTCCCCAAGGGTGGCTGGCTTCAACCTTTGGCTGTCCTGATAGGATAGGCAGGGCGCTGTTATACTAAGCGCCGAGTTGCCCTTCACCGGGGTGAGTGGGCCATTTGGCCTAAAGAGATTATGCTGTTGACCATATTTTTTGAATGCAGAAGAGGTAAGATGTGCCACAAGGGGCAGACGTTGCCGACCGTGTGTTATGTGGCAAGGGTTAAGCCAGTTTATTGATGAGAGAGGAATGCCACAAATATCTTCCTCCATCCACACCCAGCTCTTGGCGGCCCTATGATGAAACCAATCTACCACCCTAGTCGCAACTGATGCTATATAATATGACTTCAAGTCTGGAAGAGCTAAGCCTCCCATCTCCTTTGACCTGATTAAGACACATCCCTAGCAATCCTAGGATTTCTATTGGCCCAGATAAACTTTTTAATATACTTGTTAAGATCCTGAAAAAAAGAGTTTGGGATGATAATTGGAATGGTTTGAAATAGATACAGGAGTCGAGGTAAAATATTAATCTTAACAATGTTAATTCTCCCCACCCACGAAAAGTCTCTCTTATCCCATTTGGCAAGAGCCCCCTTGAGAGTTTGTAAAGTATGAAGAAAATTTAATTGCAAAGCCCGTTCCCTCTGAATGGAGATATGAACTCCAAGATAGGAGAACGATTCCGTCGCCCATTTAAAATGGAAGTTTGATTTCAAATTCTCGACCACCTGATCATCTATTGATATATTAATGGCTATACTTTTTGAATAATTTACTTTAAAGTTACTGAGGGCCCCAAATTTCAATCACATCCATCAAAGCCGGAAAGGACGACAGGGGTTGGGTAATATAAAGTAACAGGTCATCAGCAAACGGCGCACATTTATATTGGATCCCCTTAATTGAGACCCCCGTGATCTCTTCAGATGCTCTTATGGCCTGCAAGAGGTATTCCATTGCTATAACATAAAGAATGGGGGAGAGGAGGCAACCCTGTCTTGTTCCATTTTTGATTAAAAATGGCTCAGATAGTGAGCCATTGACTCTAATTTGGGCCAACGGGGACTGATATAAAGTAAATATCCTTTGCAGCATTATTGGCCCAATGCTGACGCCCGATAGTGCAGACTCCAGAAATTTCCAGTCCACCCTGTCGAACGCCTTCTCGGCATCCAAGGACAAAAGCATCAGTGGGATCTGTGAGTGTTGGGCATGATGAATAATTGAAAATGTTTTTAGTGTGTTGTCCCTAGCTTCTCTTGCAGGTACGAATCCCACTTGGTCTAAATGAATAAGATCTGGCAGGACCGGCAAGAGCCTAATTGCCAACAGCTTAGCATAGAGTTTCGCGTCTGTGTTGAGTAGGGAAATTGGCCTATTACTTGCACATAATTGGGGGTCTTTACCTGTTTTTTTTTTTTTTGTTTTTTTTTTAATATTCTTGTTGGTGCCCATATTGGAGGCAAATAAATAATTTTGTGTATGTTCTGTATATCAGTGGGAAAAGTACATGTGCTTCATAGTATATGTAATGAATAATTTTAAAATAAAGGGTGACATGTATGAACAGGGCTGCGCCATATATCTGGCGTCTTTTCAGGCCTTTTCTGGTAGATCGCATGTCTCTTACTCTTGGGTAACATTACTTTACACGTGTAACTATATTCTTATTATATGATATATTTTCCCGTAGTGCATCTTGTTTATATAATTATATAACTTGATTTATTATTGTTGTATTGTATACTATGATGCACTGTCGTTCATTCATTTATTTGTCTATTTTCCCAGTGTTTTAAGTAACATACTGTCCTGTTTTTTTGTATAATGGATGATTTTTTACTTTTTTAGTAGTTGTGATAAAAAAACATTGTGTCGGCTTTGTGAAATAGATTTGTTACAAAAAAGATTATTATGGATTTTTGACATTTTTATATGGTATTTTTGTGTCACCATTTTGATAAGTTTATATATGAATAAAGAAGTAGACCTAGGAAGAGCCTGTTTTTGCTGGAAGGATGTATGTGAGAAAGTTGTCATGGGGAACTTACTAAAGGAGTTCAAAAAGGGTCTGGATGCCTTTCTAGAGGGCAATAATATAACAAGTTATAGTGACCAGGATTCTGAAGAAGAGTCATTGACCAGGGATTTATTCTGTTTTCCAAATTAGAAAAGAAGGAATTTTTTCCCTAAAATAAGGACAGTTAACTTCTCCCTCATGAGGATTTTTGCTTTCTTCTAGATCAAAACTATAAGATAATAGCCTGAACTAGATGGACGGACATTTTTTTCCAGCCTTAGGATATGTTTACATGGTGTGTAGGATAAGATTTTGGATAGGTTTTTAGATGCGTGTATGAATCTGTGTTTCGGCCTCTAATCGGACCCAACAAGCATCTAACAATGTGCAGTGTGATTTACATTGCTTTCAATGTAAAACACGCATCAGAGTTCAGATGAGTGGTCGCTGATGCGTGTTTACTTGTGTCTTTGTGATGCGACATGTCAATTCTTGATCTGAAAGACACAGCAGACACCCTATTTAAAACTATAGGATTCATTTCTGCTGCAGCCAAACACACCCTTGCATGTTGGATGCATTTTGGATGTGATTGACGCAGCTCTTTTGAATGAGTTTTTCGGATCCACATACCCTTAAAAAGTATGTAGTTATGTTAATAACAGACAGACAGAGCTGCTGGAAGCTGGAAATCACTTTTTATTTTGAAGGTAGGAGCTTCTTTACTTCTTTAGGTTATATACTTTATACACTTTACGCTAGAAAAAAGAAAATGGTTCCTTCACCTGGTTCCCAAAGGAGCAGCTCATCCTGTAGAGAGTAGTACAGAACATGTAGTACCGCACTGCAATGTAGAGAGGTACTACTAGAATGCCAATCACTACATGCACTTCATTATTACAGAGGTTTTACAAGTAAAATGTTCATGATAATTGGTTGCATCTTCAAGTCAATCACATGTAACACAGATCAGCAGTGTCTGTGACATTATATGTTGAGGGTGGTTTCAAGATACAATGTCCCAGCGAAGAACAATGTGCAGTATGTTGAAAATATTGTATCTTGAGGCCAATAGAAATAAGTGACAGACGCTGCTGTGACTTGGACAACAGCTCTCCGCAGACTTTGTAATACTGTGGGGGCACCTGGGGCCCCCAATAAACCCCCCATCCCGCCACACAGAAGCCCCTGGGGCCCCCATTAACTCCCCATCCCACCACACAGAAGCCCCTGGGGCCCCCATTAACCCCCCATCCCGCCAGACAGAAGCCCCTGGGGCCCTCACTAACCCCCCATCCCGCCACACAGAAGCCCTTGGGGCCTAAATACTGCCTACCTTATTGAGACCTGCCTCACTACTGCCTACCTACCTAGGATCTACCTACCTGGGGACTATGTACTACCTACCTCAAGTCTACTAACCTACCTAGCTAGGGCCTACCTACTAATGAGGGTCTACCTGCTTATATGATTTGGTGGGGTACAGGCCATAGCTGTAACACAATCTCTAGGGGGTGAATCCTCTGTTCCTCCCCTCTAGGAGACTTTGCCTCTAAGCTATGGCCTGTACCCACTCTCCCACCCTTGGGACGTTTGTACAGAGGTGGGGGGCAGGGAGGGAGGTGCTGGAAAAGTGAGGATTCTAAGATATTTGTGTCCAAATCTGCAGGGACGAGTGGCCGGGAAAAGTCATCATGGCGGTCTGGAGTGGATGCAGAACAAAAGGTAAAGTCAACGACTCGGTAGAGAAATGTCACCTGTGAGTCACAAGATGTAACTGCACTGTAATCACTAACATGTCTGTGTACACTGGTATCTACCACTATATGGTCACTGTATGGTGGTTATATACAGTCTGCAGAGCCTGTGTACACTGGTATATACCACTATATGGTCACTGTATGGAAGTACTATACAATCTGCAGAGCCTGTGTACACTGGTGTCTACCACTATATGGACACTGTATGGGGGTAATATACAGTCTGCAGACCCTGTATACTTTGGTATATACCACTATATGGTCCCTGTATGGGGGTAATATACAGTCTGCAGAGTCTGTATACACTGGTGTCTACCACTATATGGTCACTGTATGGAGGTTACATACAGTCTGTAGGACACCTGTGTACACTAGTATATACCACTATATGGCAGTAATATTGACTTTTATTCAGTAATAGTATAGGGGTATTAGTCACTATGTGGTGGTAATCTGTGGTCTTGTTCTGGCAGTCTAATCCGGTCCATATGTAGTAGTGTTATTGGTAATGTTAATATGGGTATATAGGGATTTGTTTGGTAGCAGTATGATGCTGATATCTATGGTGAGGTGTTCACTCCTTGTATTATCTAGTAACTGCAAGACTTAAGAGGTCCCGGTAAATGTTCATGGTCAGGGAAGCGGGGGGGAGAGGGGGCATCCAAAAGTTTAGTTACGCCTCTGTATACATCTAATATTATTTAACTATTGTGCTCACTTCAGACTGAAATATAAGAAAATCTGAACTGCAATGATGTTAGAAGCAAAATCACCTTCCCAGGTTATTGCATTATTATGTGGACTTTCATAAATGTTTTGAAGATAACTGGAAAGATTCTTACCTATAATAAAATCACAAATGGCTAAATTGAGAAGAAAGAAATTACTTTGAGTTCTAAGGTTTCTGTTTATGAAATTATTTTCTCTGCCTAAAACCTGAATAGTATTGTTTGTAACAGGCATATTATACTGGTATCTACAGATTTGCCTTCAAATGTCATCTGATTATAGTTTTAAAAAACTAAAAAACAGAAAAGTAAAGAGTAAAGTTATTTTTTACAGTAAATATACTAAAACTTAAAAAAAACAATTACAATAAATGAATCTTTAATGGACATTTTTAAATAAATGTCAGAAAACAGTAAATAAGAATATATTTTGCTTTCCCAGTACAACCCATACAATACAGTGAACACATTTTTAAAAGTGATAATTAGATGACATAAACAAGAATGCTGTAATTGCTTTTTATTTTGCATTGTAGCCACAGTAAAAGTCAAAGGCATTGTCCAGTGGAAAGTTGGGCACTTTCGTAGTGTATGTTCATTACATTTTTTGTTTATTTCCTGCAGTTCTACACTGGTTGTTTGGTAAGATGAAGCTTAGACGTTTTCTATGTCTGTATACACAGGAACAGTTCTGTGTGGAGCCCGAGAGATTTTTGCCTTGCCAATGCGAATCTTAAAACTTTTATAAAATTTGTGTTTTGGTGTCGATACGATTGAATGAGGTTTTGTTCTTTGTAGAATGTTCTTCTCCCTATTTTACTATTTTGGTGTACACCTAAGCATTTCATTTTTATTGATTTATATTTTAGAGGCCCTAAAAAAAATTAAAAAAAGAATCCACAGTCCCTCCACTTTTTTTCCTTTATGCTGAGTATATATTTAAGTTATAGGTTGTTACACAGATGGGAATACCATATACGTGGGGATTGTTTCATGTTAAAGGGCTATTCTGATGGAAGGACGACTGCATGGTAATTACACACTGTATAATACTAAGTCTTGGTTTACATCTGGAACCTCCATTGCAGAAGTGAAAATGGAAGCCATGGGATCTGTTTCACAATGGACACAAGGCACGCGATGGACCCTATTAATTACAATGGGTACATTGAGTTTCCGCTGTTGTGTCCTTCATTGAGACAAATAAAATAGCTCAGGTTGCTGTGTTTCACATCTGCGACAGAGGTTCCAAACGAAACGTCCGACGCAGTTGTGAACCTAGCCTTATCCTGCATCCTAAACATATATAGTTATCTTTTTGTTACTCTATTGCCCCCTTCTTAGTGCAGCAGGACTGGGTGTGGCTTCAGCAGTCCAAGCGGGTAGCAGTCTACAGTACACATCTTGCATTGCTGACATGTATTCTAGGCCGGGGCCGTCATAACAGCATTATGGGACCCAGGCGTAGCAGTGCAGTGGGCCCGGTCCCAATAGATTACATCACACCAGGCCATGCCTCTAGCCACAACCAAACATGACACCACATGAGGCAATGTCTCTTCACACTGCCTATGTTGGGACACCCCACTGTGATTCTGTAGGCATCCTTCAGCCTACAAGACTAATTAACACAGCAGTGAGCCAATGGCTCCTTGCTTCACCACAGTTTTTAACTATTTGCACATCCTAAGAACACACAAACAATTAACTAAGCATTGTCGACCCAGGGATTCAGGGCATATGTCTTGGATTCCAGAACATACATTCACCATTCAGGGGGGCTCTATGCTTGTGGGGCCCCCAGGCAACTGCCAAGTATGCCCAATGGATAAGATGGTCCCAATTCCAGGCCGTTCTTCCTTTGTATTCCCTTGGCTTCTAAATAAGTCTCCACCCTCTTGTGGATCTCATTCTGCAGTCTCTCTCTACCAAGCCTCTCACATTAGTTTCCAGTTTATACCCCTCTCATCATCTACTGTTGCATAGACAAATAGCTTACCTTTCTGTAACTCCTAGTGCTGGAACTGAGTATACCTGTCCAGAAAGCTGAAAATGAACTACAGGTCGTATCTCTTGACAACAAGCTGTAAGCATCACATTTTTGGTCAGTAAAACAGTAGGGATTACAGCCGGCTGTTAGCGACGTTTTTCAACTGTAATAATCAGCCGTCACCCACCGCCTATGTAGTGGACTCAGCATGTGACTGTGTTTTCAGCCTCATACAACCCCTGTGGAAAGTTTAGATGAAAATACTTGTTTTTTTTAACTTAATCCGTTCCTCTGTAATAAAAAATATTTAGATATTATAAAAGATAAATTGGCTTTTATACTGGCCATTTCTTGAGACATATTTGTAAAAGTAGGTGAAAGGATTTTCTAAAACTTTTATGACACAGTGGATACAACATTGGGTTAATTGCTGAGTTCAGATATAATATACAGACTGTGATATCATACCAATAGGGGGCAGCACAGTTGTTTTGGCATGCCCTGTCGATGGAGACTAAGAAAGTACAAGGAGCCCAACAAGCTGCAAAAACAGAAACCAGAATTACCAAAGATTTTGCTACTTTTTTGTCCCTGGAAAGTTTAGCGTCATGAATGGGAATATTGGGAATATTGTTCACTTGAGAGGTGGATGAGACTATTGGGTCTTGATTTAGGGACTTTTCAAATCTTCTTTTTACGTGTAAGGTTGTATTATTTATCTCTGTTAGATGAGTAGATTGCAGCATCAGATCGGTTGCTATGATGAATGTCTTTGCATCTTTTGCCTTTCCTCCTAAAGGGTCATGAGCAGAATGTAGTCTTTTCCTCCTGCTGCGTTTAGTGATGCTCCAGTAGATGCACAGATTACAAAATGATATACTTATTAATGGAAGGAAAAAATCAAAGACTGATGTTGTTAAGTTAAAGTACCAAGTGTTGAAGCATCCAACCGTACACACATCCTCTTCTATCTCACTCTCACCAAAAGCACTTTCCCAAAAGAGAATAGATGGACTGTAGAGAAGGAAGGATATTACCCAGACTGCAGTCATTTTTAGAAGAGTCACACTGTGCCTTTTTTGAAGACAGTGATAATGTACCTGTAAAAAGGAGTCAGGTATTATGGAGTATAATCAGTTTTACATAATTCAGACATCACTAGAGCAACTCATTGTTACATAATTGTATTCATTTGTTATACACAGTACTCAAGTAAAGAAATTGTGTCATCAGAAAATGAGGTTGCTAGTCCAATGTGCTGATTGATCCAAGTTCCTCTTACGGCAGTTGATTTTGCCAGTGAAGCCACAGACAGCCAAGGAAAACATAGAACTACATAACCACCGATGTTCACTTTAAGCTGCATGGTGGACGAGGGCATGCAGCTTTAAAACTACCATATGTCATGGAAAGTAGGCTCACAGGCAAACTCCCTGACTACTTAAAGGGATGTTTCCACAAAGTCACTTTCTTGTTACATGTTGGCTTGTACCATTACTGAATGAGAAGGGCATCGCTTGTGGCTGTCCTCCCCGTTCATTTCTATGAGAGTTCCGAATATAACAAAGCACGCTTGCTCAGCTTTATTCAGAACATCCATAGAAATGAATGGGAAGGGCGACTGCAAGAGCTTCCCTCCTTCTTCTGTAGAACAATTGGCTTGTGGCTAGCTATAAACCAACCTGTAACAAGGAAGAGGCTTCAAGGGAACACTCCTTTAAAGTGGTTTTCCCCCTTTAAAAAACCCCTACGTGTTAGAAATTATAATAGGTTGATCATGAAATGCTCCCCTGCTGTGGCCTCCAACGATTGGAGTTTGTCGGGAAACATGGCAGCAAGTTTTAAATTTCTCTGCAGCGTTTCCACAGGTGACATTAAGAAAAAAACAATTACAAAGATGTACAATTTAAATAAATTGAAAGACGGGTTTTGTATATTACAGGACAGGACAGGTCCTTCAGAGAAAAAAAAAATAGTTTTTAACCACTTTGGCCGGGAGATGAGGATCATGAACAAATAGCATCCCTCTGCTATGTCAAAATATACTAATAGTCTATATAACAATGAGGTTTTTATATTATTATTATTATTATTTATTTTAAAGCGCCATTGTTCCAGGGCGCTCGTACATTAAATACATACATATATCAAACAAGTACAATGATAACAGTGACTGACTTATGACTGGCACAGAGGGAGAGAATTTGATAATCAGGAAGAGCCCTGATAAAGCTGTCTGCCCTATTAAAAAGAGAACTTTGTGACTGTTCTTTCTGATCCTTGCACTCATCTGTATGATCGGTGCAGGAAGGAAACAGGAAGCACAGTGTTTAGCTTACTGCTATAGACCAAAGCTAGCATAAAGATGGAGTGAAAGTGAGAGGGCATAGGTAGCAGTCTGTTAGGAGGGGAAAGCATCCTGTCATGGAGGGCAAAAGAAGTAGACAGTGCAACAAATAGTGATCATGAGATAGCAGTCTGTGTGATATATGGGAAATCATGAAAGCAATCTCTGCAAAAGAGGTGGGATAAAGGAACAGTCTGTGTAACAAAGTAGAGCATGGGGAACAGTTTGTGTAACAGAGAGGGGCACAGTGAGCAGTTTGTGGAACAGAGGGAGAATACAGAGCAGTCTGTAAGAGAAAGGAACCCTAGAAAGCCGTTTGTGAGAAAGATGAGGGCATTGAGCTGTAGTAATGGGGGAACATAGAGAGCAATCTGTGTGAGAAAAGTGGGCATGAATATTTGTCTTTGTGAGAGGTGCTGATGTCTGTCCATTCTACTCTTTGCCTAACCTGCTGTAGAGACAACAGTGAAGCGTTGGTGGCCTAAATAATCTATTGGGTATGCAATAGTCCCCGGAGTCGATTGCTAAGGTCTTAACAATCGACTTGAGGCCTAAAACTGGCCTTACA
This sequence comes from Phyllomedusa bahiana, assembly GCA_025379985.1. NCBI lineage: Eukaryota > Metazoa > Chordata > Amphibia > Anura > Hylidae > Phyllomedusa > Phyllomedusa bahiana. The sequence continues at coordinate 15,915 of JAODAL010050373.1, forward strand.
ACCTGACTGGAAGTCCGGCGGAAGCGTCGAAGTGCTATCTCTTATCATCTGACTTGTCTTGGAGCCCCTTAACAAAAGGCGTTAACGACTATTAGCGACTTCACAACGAGTAAATTATGTGTCCCCCAGTGAAGGTTATAAAGGGTCCCCAAGTAAATTTATAACGTCCCCCAATAGGTGGTTTATACTTGTATATATCTCCAGTAGGTAGGTTGTGTAGTTTATACTGTCCCCCAGCGGTATATGGGCAGGTTATTGATACCCCAGAAGGTTTATGGAGGTTTGGGTCCCTAGCAGGTATTTAGGCAGGTTATTGATCCCCCAGCAGGTATATGGGCCAGTTATGGGTCCCCTAGGGTTTATAGGCAGGTTATGGAATCCCCCTGTAGGTATTATAGGCAGGTTATGGATCCCCCCTGTAGGTATATTAGGCAGGTTTAGGTCACCAGATGTATATTGGCAGGTTATGGTTCCCCCTGCAGGTATATTTGGCAGGTTCATGGATCAACAGTAGGTATTTAGGCAGGTTTTAGGTCTCCCAGCATGTATATTAGATTAGCTTATAGGCCCCTCAGACGTGTATATATAGGTAGGTTATAGCTCACAGCACATATGTAGGTAGATTATAGCTCTCACTGCAACGTTATATAAGTAGATAATAGCATCCCTCCTGCAATATAACAGTAGATAATGGCCCCCTCCCTGCAAGATAACAGTAGATATAGCCCCCACCTCCCTGAACCATATAACAGTAGATAATAGCATCCCTCCCTGCACATATAACAGTAGATTATAGCTCCTCCCTGCACATATATAAGTAGATAATAGCACCCCTCCCTGCACATATAACAGTAGATAATAGGCCCACCCTGCACATATAACAGTAGATAATAGCATACCTACCCTGCAATATAACAGTAGATTCATAGCTACTCCATCTCTTATATATTGTTAATAGCTCCCCTCACTGCACATATAACAGTAGATAATGGCCCCACTCCCTGCACATATAAACAGTAGATATAGCTCCCCTTCCATGCACATAACAAGTAGATAATAGCCCCCTCCCTGCACAATATAACAGTGATATAGCTCCCTCCCTGCACATATGACAGTAGATAATATCCCCACTCCCTGCACTTATAACAGTAGATAATAGCCCCCCTCTCTGCACATATATCAATAGATAATAGACCCTCCCTGCTCATTTGACAGTAGAATAATAGCCCCCCTACCTGACATATGACCCGTAGATAATAAAACCCTCCTGCAACAATTATAACAATAGATAATAGCCCCACCCCTTCCCCTGCACATATAACAATAAGTTAATAGGCCCCACATGCACATATAACAATAGATAATAGCCCCCCCCTCCCCTGCCACATATGAAAGTAGATATAGCCCCCTCCCTGCACATATAAACAAATAGATAATAGCCCCCCCCTGCACAGTTAACAGTAGCTAATAGACCCCCCTCTGCACATTTGACAGTTGATAAAAGCTCCCCCTCCCTGCACATATAACATTGATATAGACCCCTCCCTGCACATATAAAAGTAGATAATGCCAACATCCCTGCACATATAACAATTGATAATAGCCCCACCTCCCTGCAAATATAAAAGTAGATAATAGCCCCCTCCCTGCCACATATAACAGTTAGATTATTAGCATCCCCCTTCCTGCAGCATATATAGCAATAGATAATAGACCCCCCCTTCCCTGCCACATATAAACAATAGATAATTGGCGCACACCCCATCTCTGCACATATAACAATAGATAATAGCCCCCCTCCCTTGCACATATAACAGTAGATAATTGGCCCCCCCTGCCACATCATAACAGTAGATAATTGCCCCCCCTCTCTGCACATATCTAACAATACGATAATAGCCCCCCTCCCTGCAATAGAACAATAGATATAGGCCCCAGCATGATTAGAGCTAATAATAAACCTGTTACAGCATTTACCTGACTCCTCCCGCTGCTGTCGCGGGTCGCTGATCCCGGTCTTTTCTTCAGCGGTGTGGACGTCACCAGGCCGCGCAGGGGCAGCGTGATGACGCGCACACGCCGCGTGCACTCCGGCTCGCACAGACCACATCCTGCCTGCGGGGCCACAGAGTGCTCCGCGTGATCTCTGCTCCGCCAATGCATCTAACTGAATGTGCCGTCCGGCGACGGCACATCAGCATTAGTCCAGCCACCGCTGCAGTCGCCAAGTTCCTACGCCCTAAGACGCTAGCTTAGCGACTAGGTTGCGGCTTTAGGACCCTAACGATTCGGCCCACCATGGCTTGGCGGCGTGATAGCGGCAGGTAGTTGCCGGGACTAGTATGCAACAGTATCCCTATTTTCTGCCTTCAGACCACCGGGGATAATGACTTCAACCCACTCCTTCTCCTTAACCGCCAGTGATAATAAAATGAATGACTTCTCTGCCCAAGAAGCTAGAAATATTGCCAGCTAATTATGACAAATTATGGGGGCACTATACGAGCAATATTTATTTGATGTTATTTTGGGTTAGCCAATTTAGAACAGCCCTCAGATCAGGCAAATTAAATTGTATGCCCTTTATGTCCACTTAGAAATCTAAATCATGGCACACAATAACAATGGGAGCTTCATCAATATTTTCGTGATTCCCAATAGCTCTCCTCCAACCTTTCAGCTGCCAGTCCTTTAGACAAATAAGAGATTGTTGCAAGCTGACCTTTCTGCTTCACCGAGAACATATTTATATAGGTATGGCATGTTTTTTATACTTATAACAGGAACAATTGTGTTACAGAAATATGTAGTATAGAGGAGTAGGTGGTACAGTATACTACTAGTGGTTAAAAATGTTTAATAATGTTTATTAATAATTTCACTGTTTTCTGCTTTGATTGTACTAAGAATGTTCTAGAAATGACACGGGCGCTCACTACTCCTTTCTCCGGATGTCTCGTCCAAATACAGCTTCCCTACAGCGCACCATCTCTAAGGGGATTTTCCCCATTGCGTGTATACACACTGTCTGCTGCAATTGCAGCTTATCTGTGACCTCCATATACTCCACACCCTTTGATTTTATTAGAATTAGATCCTAGATTTCTTCAACTAGATGTATTGATACAGGCTTTGTCACGGCGAAACGTCATATTATGACTCAACATCTGATTACTTTGTTCGACTATCCATGGTCTTAGGTGTATAAGAATACTTTTATTGAGTGTATTTGGACGTTTTTCTGAGAACGGAATTTGTTCCTATGATTTTTGATCCTGTCTTCACATACTGCTTTAAGTATAAAAATTCCTTTTGGATATTTTGCAAAAAAATTCCCTTTTGTGTGCAGTGGTTTTTCTATTAATGTACTGTTACAAGGCTAGTCCTCTTCCAGAATGAGCACCCCAGTGTGTTCTATGTAAATCCAGGTGTGCGAACCTTTTTCTTTATTAGAATCTAGAATGTAGCCCCTCTTATGTTACCCCTGTGTTCAGCTAGTACCTTTTGCACATGTCTGTGGATTGTATATAGTCATGCTGTTTTGAAGAAATGTAACCAGCTGCAGTCACTCAAGATTTTGGTGGGAAAAACCATGGCAACACAGGGTGGGGATAGATTAGGAGGTTATAAAAGATAGCTAAATTCAATGCTCTGGGATCTTTCTTGCTGTTGGGCTAACTGATATCCACCTTCAGAGTATCGGTGGTCTTCGTCTGATGCTGTCATCCTGCCTTGGTCTACTGAGTGGCTGCTACTGGAAAAGCCTGTTTGTAATATGAATGCAAACCACTGCCATATGTATTCCATCTTGCCATGGAAGTAAAGAGGCTTAAGATTATTTCTACTGTTAACCCTTTATCTCCTGTTGGCTTATTTCTGCAGCGCACGTCAAGGGCCCTCGCTCACCATCTACTACGGGCAGTTGAGACCACCTACAGAGTGTTCCCCAGGCGGAACCCGACTACCAACCAAAACATCTTTAAAGGAAGGAACCCTCTCTCAATGGTGCTTCCAAACTGTGTGCTTGAGATGGCATAGAAAGAGATTCGAGTTGATTGAGTGAGTGTTAGCCGCTCCCTGTGACAAGTAGTAGCAGCCTCTGAGTTGTGGCTACTTCTGCTTCCAGCCCTCTCCTCTGCCCCTCTCTGCACCCTTTAGCACCACAAATATATGATGGTATCCCTGTGTATATCCTTCTATACATCATATACAAAGGCATTGAGGTTTAAGTTGGGTGCAACTCAATGATCTAAATATGCTGTCCACATTTCAAATTCTTACTAAATTACATGTCTGTTCCCAGACATATCCCCTAATTTAGCAATTGGAACAACAAACAATGAATTAGTCACAACCTTTCTTAAAGGACATCATGACATTACTGGTTTTCCCTAGAGTGGTGATAAATGCCATACCATATTATGTGCTTTCAACTCAACCCTCTGCAAACAACATAGTTTCATAGTTTTGTAAGGAGTATTTAAATGACGAGACGTCCATTCCGTTCAGCATGTTGTGCTAAGGTGTTGATCCAAAGGAAGGCATGAAAAATACCGAACCAATGAGGTTAGAAAACCATATTGTTCGCTCATTTAGGGAAAATTCCTTCACGACTCCAATCTGGGCAATTGGAAAAATCACTGGGATCTAGTTTGACCCTCCTCCAGATTCCTAGACACTATAACCTGTTATATTATTAGTATCCAGAAAAGCATACCAAACCCCTTTTGAACCTCTGTCCACGTGAATTCACCATGATCCGCAATTTTTCCTCTGGCAGAGAATTCCAACAGTCTAATGCTCTTCAGCTAAAGAATCCCTCTTATATGTTTATGTAGAAACCTTTCGTCCTTGAAGATATAGTGCATTGCAACTTTGTTACTAGATACTGTCCTGGGTTATTATAAATAGTATTCTTGGGAGTGATCGTCTATATTTGAACTTTGTTGTATTTATAACATATTTTTTAGTGTCCCGTAAGCGTCTTTTCTCTAAAACTAAATACCCCCAATCTTGCTATGTCTTTCTGGGTATTGTAGTCCATCCAGTCCTTTTGTATTATTTTTGTTGCCCGCTTTGTACCTGTTCAAGCTTCTACAATGTCTTTCCTGTGCATGGTGCCCAAAACTGGGTAACACATTATTCCATGTGTGGTCTAACCCAGTGAACTTGTATAATGGGAGAATTATGTTCTCATTGTCACGAGTGGTCCCGCAGCCCTTCTGCCCGGGCTGCGGGCAGACATCGTGCTTGTTGGTCCGCCCGTCGGGGTAATCCGGCGGTACTGCGTGTGTTCACGGCGTCGGGTCCTGGCTACCTCCTTACCTGATCCTCCACTCACGCGGTCTCGCGTTCCTCTGGACGGCCGGTATTGGCGCCTGATGCCCGCAGAGCCTGGGGCTCTCGGGGATTTACAAGGGCAGTACACCCATTATGGTGTTGTATAGGCTGGCAGGTGACCCTATTTAACTCTTCGCTTCCGGTTCACGTTTGCGGTTCTTTAGTGCGTACTGCCTTTAGGAGAAAGCGTTTTTCTGCCTTCTGTATTTCCGTGCTGTACCGAACCTTTACGTCTCCTGTTTCTTCGACCACGAACCTTTGACCGACTGCGTCTCTGACTCTTGCGCCTGTCCCCCGACTCGCTACTTCTCACGATTTTTGTACCGCACTAGTCCGTGGCTGCCACCGCAAGCACGTCACAGCGCCCAGTTTGGGGCGTCTTGGTAGTTCTCCGTCTTGCAGCAGTCCATCCCGCGATGCGCGGCGGGCTCTGGTTGAAAACAGGGTTCTACTTGATTCGCCCCCTGGTTCGGGTTTACGACCATCGCTTGCAGTGGTCCAGCAGGATCCAACTTACCAGCATCACGTTACATGAATCATTGTGCCTTCTATGCCCTTTTAATGCACCCCATGGATCCTTTTTGCGCTTGGCAGCTGCTGTTTGACACTGGGCATGCTACAAGTAAGTTTGACTGTCCCAACCAGGATTCGCCAAGTCGCTTTCTACTGTGTGTCACCTTTTTACCCAGTCTTTTTTCCATGTAAACATGTAGTCATGTTATGGATTTTTCCTTCGATGTGCAATAACCTTGCATTTATCTGTGTTTTGAAGTCCTTCTATCAAGCCATTTCTCCTGCCCAGGCCTCCAACTTATACCTGTAGATCCCTGTTGTAATACACATTATCCTCTCTTGTGTTGATTACTTTATATAGAGCTTTGTATCGTCTGTGCCAATGGTTTCGATTATCTACTGTGTAATCTCCTGTGTTGAAGATTCATTAATGAAAAATGTGAAGAGGATTTAGGGCCCTAATGTATATGTCCCTTGTGGTATCGCCCCAATAGTAACAGCAATCCAGTTCTGAGTATGTACCGTTAATTACTGTACCTCCTTTGTTTTATTATCGTGGCCAAGCTTGCGCTTAACACTATCGTCACACTGTGTTTTCCCACTCAGTCCAGCATTTCATTTTATTTACCAATAAGTCTACTCGGTCGAACATTCTTATGTGGTCACCGTTATCAATAATGGCGTTTAGGAAATATCTAGATAATGAATCAGTGCCTCACACCTGATTCAGCAATGTGTCTGTCCTCATAGAATCTGATGAGATAAGTCTGAACAGGACCGATGTTCATTAAAACCCATGGCCTGGATAAACGGCCATGTTATACATGTTTATTTTGCTAGTGAGTATACTCCAGGATAGCATCTCTGAGAAAACGCCTTCAACATTTTAACCTGAAACAGAGGTCAAACTTACCGGCCTATAGTGTTTCCTGGATCACTTTTTGACCCGCTTTTTTGACGTATTGCAACCTCATTTGCTAGCCCAATCCTTTGGGACATACCCCTTTATTAGGACTGTGCATATAATATTAAGAATAGGGGCCTATCTATGAATCACTAACTCTCCTTTAGGGATACACTCGGGTGTATGCCATCTGGACCTAGTGATTTGTCTATTTTTAATCTTCTTTAAGACGGAGGCGTGCACTTCTTCCTGGGTTAGACCAAGAATCATTTAAAGTTGTGGTTTTTATCTCTTGCCCTTTGCTCATTATCAGGAAGCTCGAATCCTCACTCGGTAAATACAGTGGATAAAAAAAGTGTTTAATAGGTTTGGCTTTTTGTTTCATCGCCCCTACTGTCTCTCCTCCAGTATTTTTCAAAGGGCCAACATTTTCTGGTTTTAATCTTTTTTACTATTATATAGTTGTGAAAAATTATTTTGGGGTTAGTTTTAACTTTCTATGCGATGATGTCTTTCCGTCTCCCTGCTTTGCTTCCTTATCTTTATTTTACACACTTTATTTTTTTCCTTAGTAGCTTCTTTGTGCCTCTTCACTACCCTCCTGTTTTTTAGTAGCTGAAACGCTTTCTTTTTGTTTTTTAATTGCCTCTTTACATCCCTGTTGATCCACCATTGGGTTTTTCTGTTTCTAATTGTTTTATTACATAAGGTAGTACTCTCACTGTTGGTAGCCTAGTGATGTTTTTAAAAATATTTCATTTATTATTAGTTCTGCCATATTTAAACACATTGTCCAGTTCAATGTACGGTTTTAGGCCTCGCCCTAAGTCAGAATAAGAAATTAGCCTTACTAAGTATTTTGTCAGTTTTTTTATAGTGGCTAAGTTGACAAAAAACTCATGTGGAAGGATAACGGAAATTTATTATATTTATGGTCAATAGTGTTCTAGGTTGCCCCCTCAAACATGAACCTTTGTCAACTCTGTCAGGTTCTAATAGTCGAATTGGAAAGAGAACCTGTCACATATATAATGGCCCCGGCATCTAGGGCAGAACAAGCTAGTGTTCTGAGCTGCTGGTTCCGCGCTGTGTCCCTTGATTCTGTAAGATGCTGTAGTTTTCGTGTTATTTAATGCTCATAATCTTGAGTTTTCAGCCTGAAAGATTCATTCGGAATGAGTCCTTCATGAGTGTCAGTTTTTTCAACCCACCCACCTAATCTGATTATAATCATCTATTACTATGAATACGTAGAAACATGTGAGAATAAACTGTCAATGGCTCGGAGCGTAGCTCTTTGGTGGGTGGAGCTAACACCTACTCATGATTAAGTGGTTGAGGGGTAAATGCTCTAAAATACATGTATCGTACAGAATAAGGGACAGCGCTGGAAAAAGCATGTCTGACCACTTAGCTTGGCTGCCCTCAGGTTCCCTTTAAGTCTAGATGGGCCTCTTTCCTTCTAGTCAGGTTCTTGCACCATTGTGGCAGACAAGGTATTTATCATTAGTTATATGACAAAAAAATAGACTCTGTTTCCTTAGAGAGCTACAATGCTTCAGATTCCAATGTGTCTGGTTAGTTTAATAGACGCACTTAATAAAAAACCTCATTTATGGATTAGCCGCCTCATGTATTTGCTTGAGGTGTATCATCTTGACATGTGGTTTCTGTTTTTATTTGGGGGCCTAGTAGCAGACCCCTATGTTAGTAGTTATATTGTTATTGTTTTACCCCATGTATATTTTGCCATAATGATTCCCCTGTTCCCTTTTTACCTTTTACCTAATCCCTTTCCCCCATGTTTCTTTAGACAGGAATTTTTTCATAGAGCAACACCTTCCCCCCTTCCGGGCTTTTCCCAAACCCTTTTTAAATAGACCCGAAAACCCTTCAAGTTTAACCCGCCCAAGGGGTTTTGGGAAACTCTCTCCACCAAAGTCTCAGTTTTCCCCCCTAGTCAATTTTTTCTTTACTATTTAATCCCCCTAGTTCATTTTTTTTTGTTGGTCAACTCCTGGCCAAATTGGGAGCAAGCAATTTAGGGGATTTTTCATTTTTTATTCCCTTTTTTTCCCGGGGGTTTTTTTCCCATTGCTACACCCCCCCCCTCCCCTCCACCCCCCCTGATTTATTTCCCAATTCCCCACTCTCTATCTTCACTATCTTGCACCCTAAATTTTGTAAGTTACCCTCCCCCCCAAAATTTAGTTTTTTTAAAATTCCCCCAACTTCCTGTCCTTTTTGTCCCCCCCCAAAAACTGGCCCCCCCTCCCCATTTAGGTGCCCCTTTCCCCAGCAAGAGTCTGTAGCCCAAACAGAACAGCCCAGTTCTTTCCCAAAAACCCCAAAAACCCCCTTTCCTACACCAATTTTTTGAGCCACTTATTCACCCCTCTAATCTCCCCGGGCCCCTCTGGGGTGGCCCGTGGGAACAAAGGGAAATTTCCCGAAAATATTACACTGGAGGTTCCCCTTTCTTTGAGCTTTTTTCCTAAGTCCCTGAAAAAACATTTTTAAAGGGCACTCCACCTACCTTTAACTTTGTCATTGGTGTCAATGTGGAACATGACAGCTGGATTCTCACCAGCCCCACCCAGCAATCTGTCAGCCCGATCCACGATATGTCGAACTCGGGCCCCAGATAAACAACATACTGTTCAACGATCCCGGAATGGATGGAAAACCTGTATCTTTAAAATAGTTGTAGATTAAATATTTTAAATAGGTATTCTAGGAAAAACTTCTTCTCAAGAGTCACTGAGTTATCTTAGTAGTCTATATGGGTAAAGTTTTGGGAGCTTTATACCCCGAGTATGTCAGTGCCAATATTTATCAGACAGATGGTAATGTCAATACGATATATGGAAACCAAAAGATGCCCTTTCACACATGTAAGATAACTCTATTAATAAAACCTTGTACTATATCTTGTTGTGATATATCTGTTCACCCCAACAATTAAAAGAAGTATGTGCATTTGCACAAAAAACTTTTGTTTTACCTTGAATTCATAGGTCAAAAGCAAATGCTAACCTCATAGGCGTATAGCAAAGGATCACGAACTGGAGAAGTGATTATACAGAATTTACCTAGAACCTGAACAAAACAAAATACTTACAGCCTGGGTTACAGAAAGAAATCTGTCATAGCTGATTAGAACAATATTTAGCACTGAAGCTGTTGTCATTGTGTAGTCACTGACTAACCACAGTTTGCAGAGGTATTTTCCAAGTCTCCACTTTCTAGTTAAAATGTACTGTAAATATAAGGGTGTGTTAAAAGCTCCTGGAAATAAAAAGAGAAAAGAATTATCTCTAGTGAACAAATCCACATTTTATATTCCACAAATAGAGCACATGTATGTTTTTTTTTAGCAGGGGCGTAACTAGAGAAGCCTCGGCCCCCTTGCAAACTTTTGGATGCCACCCTATCCCCCCCCTCCCCCCAATCCTTTCACCGACCATGAAACTTTACGGTGTCTGTTAATAATAGTCATGCAGCTACTAGATAATACACCATACATATCACCATCATTCTGCTACCAAACAAATCCCACTATACCAAGACCAACATTACCAATAACATTACATAAGGATCTGAATATACCGCCAGCATATTCAACCACTAAGTGACTGAACAATACCACTATACTATTACTGAATAAAGATCAATATACAAAGACCAATTTTACCACCATATAACGACCATATAGTGGTAATGACCAGGGCCGTTCCTAGTCTAAATAGCTCTCAGGGCGGGAGAAAAAAATTCTCTACCCTCCAAGTGTTATTAGGGTACAGCCACATGGCAGTGGTAAAATGCCGGTTGGATTCAAGTGAAAGAATACGGCCAGTATTTTATTGTCTTTTGGATGGTTTTGGGGGATGGTTCTGTCCACGATTTGTGGATTCAGACGTCCCCCTTATCATTGAATAGCATCGTTTCTGCCCAAAAATCGGGTGGAAGACAGTGCAAGTTCCGAGTTTTTCAGAATGTCGGTGGTGTGAAAATCCACCCAGTAGAAAATCCGTGCAGTGTAGACTACTGGACAGATTTTCTGTTGACTACAGGGATGGTTGACAGTTAGTTTTCAAATCTGAAAACTGTCTGAAAAACCAACTGAAAACCCTGCCATGTGGACGTATCCTTAAAGAGGACCTATCATCATTGAACATATTATGTTATTTTACAGAACAGAGAATGTACATATAACAAAACATATAAAAAATTACCTTTGAAAGCATATTGACTAATTATAGTAATAATTTGATGATAGAATTATCTAGCAAACAGCTGATGGGAGCGTCCATCTTGTGAATGGCAGTTCATTGTGCTGTGTCCATATAGGCCACATCCACATATATCAAGTTTATATGCTTAAGAATTCCATGTTTGTATGCACTTCAGTCACAACTGAGAGATCTCCATAGCAAAAGCAGCTTCGGCTTAGAGAGCATGTAGAAATTTAGCATCATTGATCAGCTTACTCACTGGTAAGTAAGGGTAAGTTAACACAGCTGATTTTGATGATGAAAATTTTAGCACTGAATCAGTGTTGATTCCTCGTCTAAAAATAGCATCTGCAAGTTTGGATTTCAGACAAAGATTTGATCACTATTTTCTGATACAAGTTTTTGAGCCTACTGTATATTATAATGTGAGGTGAGGATTTATAATGGAATCTGCTTCACTCAGTTTTCCATGCTTTCAATAAGCACAGAAAATAATCAATTAAAATAATTGTTTTTTGAAGGACACAGATTTTACATGGCAAAAAAATT
>JAODAL010050374.1:0-27454 GCA_025379985.1 Phyllomedusa bahiana
TTTTCCACCCCAAAGTCATTGTGCCACTGTCTGTCATGCTGCTGCTGTGGCTGCTACTGTGACCTACACACTCTGTCATTGTCCCACTCTGTGGCCTACTCCTTTTTTTTTTGGCCACCTCCACAATGTCTTTGTGCCACTGTCTGACCTCATGCTGCTGCTGTGGCTGCTGCCGTGACCTACACACTGTGTCATTGTGCCACTGTCTGACCTCATGCTGCTGCTGTGGCTGCTGCCGTGCCCTACACACTCTGTCATTGTTCTACTCTGTGGCCTATTCCTGTTTTTGCCACCTCTAGAATGTCATTGTGCCACTGTCTGACCTCATGCTGCTGCCGCCGTCACCTCCACTCTCTGTCATGGTGCCACTCTGTGGCCTACTCCATTTTTTGCCACCTCCAGAATGTTATTGTGCCACTGTCTGACCTCATGCTGCTGCCGCCCGTCCCCCTCCACTCTCAGTCATTGTGCCACTCATTGGCCTACTACTGTTTTGCCACCTCCTTCATGTCTTTGTGCCACTGTCTGACTTCATGTTGCTGCTGCCGTGACCTACACACTGTGTCATTGTCCCACTGTCTGACCTCATGCTGCTGCTGGGGCTGCTGCCGTGACCTAAAAAACTGTGTCATTGTCCCACTCTGTGGCCTACTCCTGTTTTTGCCACCTCCAGAATGTCATTGTGCCACTGTCTGACCTCATGCGTGCTGCCGTGACCTGCACACTGTGTCATTTTGCCACTGCCCTGACCTCATGCTGCTGCTGTGGCTGCTGCCGTACCTACACACTGTGTCATTGTCCCACTATTGGCCTATTCCTGTTTTTGCCACCTCCAGATTGTCATTGTGCCACTCTCTGACCTCATGCTGCTGCTGTGGCTGCTCCCGTGACATACACACTGTGTCTTTGTGCCACTGTCTGACCTCATGCTGCTGCTGTGGCTGCTGCCGTGACCTACACACTGTGTCAGTGTGCCACTGTCTGACCTCATGCTGCTGCTGTGGCTGCTGCCGTGACCTCCACACTGTGCCATGGGGCCACTCTCTGACCTCATGCTGCTGCTGTGTGCTGCTGCCGTGACCTACACACTCTGTCATTGTCCCACTCTGTGGCCTACTCCTGTTTTTGCCACCTCCAGAATGGCCATTGTGCCACTGTCTGACCTCATGCTGCTGCCGTGACCTCCACACTGTGTCATTGTGCCACTGTCTGACCTCTTTGCTGCTGTTTGTGGCTGCTGCCGTAACCTACACACTGTTTTCCATTGTGCCACTCTGTGGCCTACTCCTTTTTTTTGCCACCTCCAGAATATCATTGTGCCACTGTCTGACCTCATGCTGCTGTGGCTGCCGCTTTTCACCTCCAACTCTGTTCACTGATGTTGCCCCTGACCCCTCCAGCTTGTTTTTTTCCAGCTGTCGCTGCCATGACTTTATCAGGCTACATTCCCCCTTCAGTTTTTTGGTCAGTTTTGCCCTCTTAAGTCCCCAGGAATTTTATAGTGAAGTGATTCTAAGAGCGGCGGCAGTCATCTGTGTGCCCATACTAAACACAACATTGTATGAAGACCAAACCAAGCTCCCCTGCATATTTAAGCATGGCACAACGTTCTACAGCACCCTGCAGGCTCTGTGCAGCCTGGAAATAGCTGTTTTTTAACGTGATTCGTCCCGAAGAAATTCGGAACGAAGTTATTTTTTGCCGAGAAATCCGGCGAAGAGAATGAACCGAATTTCGGGAAATTCGCCCATCTCTAACTATCACTCCTCTGTAGGAAAAATGTCAGGCTGGAGAAGACTTTCTCTGGCAAAATCAGTAGTTACCCGGGGGCGCCCATCCAGACCCATGGTGGCTTTATGAAAGGGGTTTTCCCGGATGAGACATCCTATTTAAGTTGTGGTTTGCTCCTTTAGTCTATGGATTGGTGAATTTGTGGCAGAGGGTCCTCCATCCATCAGTTATAAATGGATATCTTAGCCATAGGAAAACACCATAACAAGATGAGCACAGGTTTTGGGGGGAACAGCAGCAAAAAAGACTTAGGCAATGTTCACACGGCTTAAAATTGGACATATTTCAGTCCGTAATTACGCTCGGAGTGCGCAAATTACGGCTGGAATACGTCCAAGTCACTACGGTAATCCACAGTTCTCATAGAGAACTATGGATTACGTCTCCTCGCCCTGCTCGGCGAATCCACCGGGCGGGGAGATAATTGACATGTGAATTACTAGCGGCGTATACGCGCCGCTGGTAATGTAAGTCTATGGGCCAGCGAGGTGCCGGCCCTCCGCTCACTCCCCCGCTCCCGCCCCGCCCCCGGCCACACGACGTAATTGCGGGGCGTAATTACACCCTGCAAATACACCGTGTGAACCTAGCATTAGGGTATGATTACACGGCTTATTTTGGAGAGTATTTCGCAGCGTACTGCGCTTAATACACGGGGAAATGCGCCCCATAATTACGGTAATCCATAGTTCTCATAGAGAAATATGGATTACGCCTCATCCCCCCGCACGTACAATACAATCGTATTTTACGCGCAGGGAGATAAGTGACATGTCAGTAATGCATGTCTATGGGGCCGGCGGGCTGCCAGCCCCTCCGTGCCGCGGGAGTACGCGCTGATGAGCACGAGCTCCCGAAACACACGATATATTGCGCCGCATACCGTACGCTGCAATACATTGTGTGAACATACCCTTACTGATGTAGAAGGAGGAACACACTACACATCAAAAGAATAGCTCCAGCACAGATATTTAGCTAAGGGGATGTTCACATGAAGTTTTTTAGATGTGTGTTAGTATCCGTATTTCGGACCCAAAATCGACCCAAACCGCATCTAACAATGTGCAGTGTGATTTACATCAGTTTCAATGTAAACCATGCATCGGTGTTCAGATGAGTGATCACCGATGCGTGTTTACATGCGTCTTTCTGATGTGTCTTTCGGATCCGTATTGACATGTGAATTCTTGATCCGTTTTACGCGGCAGACGCCCTATTTAAAACTGTACGGTGCATTTCTGCTGCAGGAACAACACATCCAAAAGCGCAGCACACTTTTGGGACGTCTTTGGATACGCTTTTCAATCTGTTTTTCAGATTGAACATACCCTGAGCTTTTGGCCACAACTCACCTCCTCACTGCAATAAAGTCCACACATAAGTCGTTAGTACATATCTTCTAGGAGCACTTAGAGATACTGCCTCCAACTCAGCTCCTCAGTCCCACGGACCTAGATTCTGGTCCACAACACAGATCCTCCAGAACTTATTCTCATTTGATACAGACACAACTACTACCAACTCCTACTACAACCCCCCCACATGTGCCGTGTTCTCTTTTGTACATCCCTCTATTTGATTAAACTATGGACAGAAAAATGTAAGGCAGGTCACCACTTCTCAAGAATCCAGTCAGGTATTGTTATTGATAGACACTGAGGGTGACATGTATGAAATTTGGCGTGGGTACATCAGATTTCATGCGAATAAACAAAGCATAGAATGCGCCTGATTTATGAATCTGCTCTAAAGCGGATCATAAATCAGGTGCATTCTAGCGCTCGGGCGACAGTTTGGATCAGGTAAACCACTTTGAAAGTGCTTTATCTGTTCCGACTGTAATACGCCCAGAAATGCCGTAGCGAAGCTATAAATATGTAGCTTCATTACGGTTCTAGTACGCTCCGCCTCCCGCGATCGGACACATTACAAAGCACAACAGGAGCGATGTAATGCGCCCTGGAGTGGCGTGTGGGAGATTGTAAAATGTATGAACGGGGCTGTGCTGGATATTGGGCTGTAAAGACACCAGATATCTGGCGCAGCCCCGTTCATACATATCGCCCTGACTGCTTCAGGAACAGGGCCATTTATCCATTAGGCACACTAAGCAGTTGCCTAGGGCCCACCAAGCATAGGGCTCCCAGGCGGTTTAATGTATGTCCATAGGATTCAGGGACATATACCTGTTTGTGTGTTCTTAGGACGGGCAAACAGTTAAAAACCTGTTTAAGTGGTTTTTAAGCTATAAAATAATAACTCTAGGAAAGAAGGAAGTAAAGGTGGATACGTTTTTATTGGTTCTGAAAAGCAATAGTTGGGTCTGAGCTTGGTTCACCTGGAAAGATGTTCAATCCAGTGAAACTGGCGTCTTGTCTCAGATATAGTGTTGGAATAAGAGCAAGGCGCGGCAGGAGATGTTCATCCTCAGCAGTAGGCGCTGTAAATGCCTCTGTGGTTGGATGATGTCCTGTTGTTGGATGTTACAGGTTGTTTTTTTTTCCGCTCTGGGACCCTAAAATATAAGAAAAATATAAGAAAAACATAAGAATCAGTGAAAAAACGAAGTAAGAAAAATAGAACAGATGAAGACGCTACCAGTGACTACTTACCATAGGATGTATTTGGAATGGATCATTGTCTTTGTTTACAGCCCTCAATTAGTTGATGTTAAACTGCAAAGAGAAAAATATAGAAATACTATAAATCTATGATCATTGAAATATGAAACAAAAAGTACAATAAATAGAAGAGAGATTTCTATTTCTGCTGATATAAATGTGTTATATTACCTGGGCTGTAATCTGAGCAGATAGATGGTGTTATGTTGTTTTTTGCTTTATTGAAAGCTCCTACAGAGGGGAAATCTTGGTTTGGTCCTGAGCCAAGGTGCTATGCAGTCCCGGTGGTAAATGTGGGCGCAGGGCAGAGATGTTACAGTCTCCCCATCAGTATATTCCTCCATGCATATGGTGCAGGATGTCAGCTCTTCGTCCTGTGTGAAAGGACGAGAGGGGAGCCTTTCAAGGGTGTGGTCTAAAAGAGCAGAATTGATATGGATATTAAAAAATGCTGAAGAAAGACCCCTCTAAAATAAACTAAAATATATTCCCTGATTCACACAATAATCCCATCCCAATTCATAGAAGAGCTGGTCTTAATATTTTGCTTACCTTGGTTTCAGACACGATTCATGGTCTTTAGTTCCACAAAAGAGGTCACAGTAGTGGAACAATTATCTAATATAAAGAAAAAACAACAAAAGCAGAGATGTTACACTGCTGTAGTATTCAACTGATATAAACCAAAGAATATGGAAAGATAAGGAAGTGTCAACAGATGCAGCAACACACAAAATGGCAGCGATATCAGCCGGCGCTCGGTCTTATTGTTTCATATCGATAATGTCACAATAGTGATTGTAACCTCACTGGGTCACTGTGACATCACTGCACGCTAGAGGCCATATCTAGAACAACATGAGGTCACAGTATGAGGTAGAGCAGTTTGTTCTGTATATTGTGACATCCCATCATTCTAGCGGCCATGTTGGCTCCATAATCTGCTACTGCTCAAGAACGAGTGTAAAATTGCCCATTTGAGCTAATTTTTATCTTCTGTGTGTAGGCAACTTTATATACTATACCCTCCAAATAATGGGAGAGACTAGGTTTAAATAAAGGTGAAAAATTACACCCTACGTATACCCTACGTGTACCTACGTCATATGCTATTATATACCCGAATAATATGCCCTACTGTATCCATATAATGCTCCATACTGTACCCAATAAGGGATACAGAGGCCAAATGATGCGCCATGCAGAGCTCCAATTAAAACCTATACTTGCAGATCTGATCATGTGACCTTATTTCTGCCGGTCCCCCAGCCTCTGCTGCATGTATCTGTGCTCAGGGGTCACTGTACATCATCACGGCACAGACTGGTAGAGAACTGCAATGTACAATGATCCCTCAAAAGACAAATGTGTGCAGGAGCGGAGGACTGAGGCTAAATTGCTGCCTCCTGCAGACTTGATAGAGCGCCACCTGTGGTGAGAAGCTCATCTCTCCTTATGGACAGTGCGGCCCTGTATACAGCTATCAGTATCTGAGCTATAATATAATAACTCTATGAAATAATTAAAGATGGATATGTTTTTATCAGTTCTGTAGAGCAATAGTTGGGTCTGTGCTTGGTTTACCTGGTAAGATGTTCAGTCTGGTGAAATTAGCATCTTGTCCAAGAAATAATGATGGAATAAGAGCAAGACAAGGCAGGAAATGTTCATCCTCAGGAGTAGGCGCTGGAAATGCCTCTGTGGTTGGATGATGTCCTGTTGTTGGATGTTACAGGTTGCTTTTTTGCAGCTCTGGAATCCTAAAATACAATAAAAATATAAGAAAACCATAAGATATCAGGTACATATAATGCAAATAATAAAGCAGATGAAGACGCTACCGTGACTTACTAACCATAGGCTGCATTTAGAATGATCTGGGTCTCTTTGTTTACAGCCCTCAATTATATGATGTTAAGCTGCAAAAGAGACAAATATACAAATACTTATGAATGTTCTGTGTCCATGACAAAATGTAACAAAAAGTCTCACAATAAATAGAAGAAGAGATTTCCTATTTCTGCTGATATTACATAGTTACATAGTTATAAACGTGATGAGAAACAGACATATGTCCATATAAATGTGTTGTATTCTATGGGTCTCCTACCTGGGCTGTAACCGTCAGTCCCGCTGGATGGTTGGTGTTCTTATTTAGAGCTTTTATTGAAAGCACTTGGCCCCCTGCAGAGGGAGGCACCATTGGGTTGGTCCTTAGCCAATGTGCTATGCAATCCGTTGGTAAATGTGGGCGTCAGGGCAGAGATGTTCTACAGTCTCACCCAGCAGTATAAGTCCCTCCATGCATATGGTGCAGGATGTCCTAACTCTTCGACCGTTTGAGAGGACGAGAAGGGAGCCTTGTCTATCTGGCGAGCCCTTTTGCAGAGACGCGTTAGGGCGCCTGTTGCGCCTTCCCAACATTTTGGCCTACTGGCAACTGGGACAGCTGGCACCATGAGTAGGTGCTATGTTGTGATGGTCCAGCCTGGAGGGTTTGACGTTCCAGTCCCGAGGTCCATCCGGGGATCTGGAGATCGACTCCGATTTGTATCTCCTCCACTTGGCGTCCACCGAGTCCTCTTCTTTCCCTTAGAAGTGCGCTGGGGAGTCGCATCACTTCCCTCTTAGGCGGCGGCCGCTACTCCATTCAATGAGGCGAGACCTGAGCCTCAAGGAATCAAGGGTTTGGTCTGAAAGGAGACAGAATAGAATATGAAAATTACTAAATGTTAAAGAAAGACCCCTCTACAATAAACTAAAATCAATTCCTATTCACCCAGAGTCCACCCAATTCAAAGAAGAGCTGTTCTTATGATAAATTGTCTTACCTTGATTTTGGACATGAATTCATGGTCCTCAATTCCACAAAAGATGTCAGAGTAGTGAGATAATAATCCAATATAATAAAAGTCACAAGCAAAGATTTTACAATTCTGTAGTATCAGCAGTGAATATAAACAGAGACGTGTGGAAAACCTAGTGAAGTGTTTTGACAGTATGCAACAGCTCACAAAATGGCAGCGAAATCAGCCGGCGCTGGTCTTATAGCTACAATTTCGTTGATGTCAAAATAGGGTCATGGGTACATTGTGACATCACTGCATGCCTAGGGACTTCCCTGGGTCATTGTGACATCAACTGCATGCAATGAGGACCTCCCTGGGTTATTGTGACATACACTGAATGCTAGAGTCTCCCTGGGTCATGTGATTTATCCACGAATGCTAGAGGAACATCACCGTTATATTACTGTCCATGTGCTGGCTGTTCTGTATATTGGTGACATCATTTGCATTGGCAGCATGTTGCATCCTATAATCTGCTACTTCTGAAGGGCAGCCTTAAAAATTGTCCAACACACTAACTTTTATCTCATGTGACATTGCCAACTTATTATACTATACCCTCCAAATAATGTGCAAAACACGGTTTAATTAAAGATTTACTGTGGTAAATGAAGCCCTAGAGTTTAGCTATAGGATTAGCCATTACATATGTACTGAAAAGATGCTATTAAAACATAAGGCGACGTTTCCCAATATGCAAACGATGTTTTTTTTTGTCTATTTTGCGGCAAAAACACTTTTGACGCCATATGCATCCGGATGTAACAATGTTGTCCCACCCCAACTAGAGCCTTTATACACCGGCACGAACACATAGTACTGCACCTAAAAATTGTGCATTACATATAGTAGCAATAGATACGTCGCCTCTGGAGACGCGCACCTCGCATAACGAGCAATGCGCCTATGTGAAGGTCACCCCGTCATCAGCTATCATTACAAGTGTGTATGTGTTAGACACATTTCACATAATATTACAAGTGTATATGTGTTAGGGGCATTTCATATACTTGTAACGATAAGTTATGTGCCTCTGTGCGCGATTTGCGCTAATTGCGGCACGTAACATTTCATTGGAAGTGTATGTCAAATAGCCCCATTCAAGAGGCACATCGCGCACAGAGGCACATAACTTATTACAGGTATGTGAATGCACCTAACACATACGCTTGTAATTATGTGATATGCGCCTAACACATACACTTGTATTAATATGCTATGTGCCTCCGTGCGCAGTGTGCCTTCTTAGGCGCATTACATGCACTTCCAATGATAAGCTTTGTGCCGCGATTTCGCAATGCGCCTTCTTTAGGCCAGCATTAAATGTTTACTTTGCAAGGGTATACCCGCATGCCAGATTCTTTTATGACGAGGAACCGTTCTTTTCAGGTGCACTTATACACTGATTTAATGCGCTAAAAGGCTGTCGTGAACGCCCAAATTTTCGACCCATGTCCGCTGTTTACACTTTATTAACACACATGTATAATAGTTCCCCTACCATCATGATGAAAGAGATTAATGACAAGGTACCATAATAAAAGAATGATAAGATATATAGGGTCCAATACATGTCCCACTTATAGTAGAGGAAGAGAACAAATCTAAGATGTATCTTGTTTTTGAAATCCAGTCTTTAGTTTAAAGGTCCAAATAACAGGGGAGTAGTAGTGTGCCCCACAACTGCTAGCGCTCCCATAAATTATCTAATCAGGAGCCCTATACCTAAGAATTGCACCGTCATCCCCCTATTAGAGGCGGCCACTACAAAACTAAGTCAATATCCTATAACATTCATCTTTTTCTTCCAACTTGTCTTCTCCCTTCCAGATTTCAATGGAATACTCTTAATAACTCTATGATATCAAATACTTATAACTTTACACATTGATCGAGAGAACTCAGTCTAACATAAAAGAATAATTAATGTTCGAAAATCGATAACAGTACGGCACGAGCAATGTCAATTATGGACATGTTATGATCTAAAAAATAATAAACTTTTATTAAAGCTCAACAAAAATACCTTCCCTGAGTGTTAGTTTTTCTAGTAGCGACCGGAGTAAACAGATAGAAAAATCTGGAATAGTGAGATAAGCTTCCTGACCATACTTTATTATGCGAGAGTCTCTAATATTACAACTACCCCCAATGAATGTGAATACTGGCCAATGCCGGAAGAAGAAATGCAGAGATCTATCACGAAACATTGGACTCAAACGGGACCCCAGACTATCGAGATGACAGATTCTGCGTTTGCAATGCTTTGTGACAGTCTCTTGCAATTCTAAAGTGCCAGAGTCCTGTCGCGGGTGAAAAAAGCGGAGATTTCAGCTTATTAAGGCGATGCGGAGACACCAAGTCCAGGGGAAGAGACAGGCGCCACAGATATGGACATAGACGCGAGCCAAGCCATGGACCATAGTTTATCTTGCTACCCTACCAACACCAAGATCCAAGCACTCATGCCATAGGCGCGGAGCTCTTGTACATACTTTTTTATCTACATCTCCTGCGATGCATATCCACCCAGACTTTCATGTCTGGATAAGGATGACATAGGAGATTCTGAGGGTGTTTTAGAAGACCATATAAAGTCCATAAATATGAGCTCTGAGGATATAGTTTTCCCAAATGAGATGGGAATATAGATGGGAATGTTTGAATAAAGATATAGTCGTATAGATGGGGCGAATTTCTCAAAAATTCGATTCGGTCACTTCAGCCGAATTTTTCCCGACAAAATTCGTTTAGTTCCGAATTACTTCGGCACGAATCGCTTAAAAGCGGCTATTTTCCAGGCTGGCACAGAGCCGGAGCAGGGTGCTGCTAGACACGTTTGTCATGCGCTAAATAATTGCAGAGGGGAGCTTGGTTTTGGTCTTCATAACAATGTTGTGTTTTTAGAGTATATGACAACCGCACATGAATCTGCCGCCATGCTCCCTTAGAATCGCATTCTCACTATCTAAAATGCCCTGGGCACTTAGAGAGTGGCAAAACTGACCAAAAAACAGACAAGAGCAGGACACGTAGCCCCTGATAAAGAGTCATAGGCACGCAATCAGCCTGTAACAAAAAACAAACTCGAGAGCTCAGGTGGCACATCTAGCGTCATGACACAGAGTAAGCGTCTCGGCGAGGAGTGACGGTCGCAGGCAGCCACGCAGACCTGAGGTCAATGACATGTGGCACAATGCGACATTCCTAGGAAAGTGAGCAAAACAGCTACCAGGCCTCGCAAGAGTGCACACATCGAACACAGCGTGTGGCAGGTCACGGAGGCAGAGCAGCCATGAGGTACCCAGCAGTGGCACAATGACATAATCTGGAGCTCGCAAAAAAGGAGTAGCCCAAAGAGTGGTACAATGACACAGTGTGTAGGCACGACAGAGCAACAGCAGTCAGCATAGGTCAGACAGAGGCACAATGACACAGTGTGGAGGGCACGGCAGCAGCCACATCAGCAGCATGAGGTCAGACAGTGGCACAATGACAAATTCTGGTAGGTGGAAAAACAGGACGCTAGGCCACACTGTCACGGCTAGGCGCACTTACTCAGCAGCCCCAGGCAGCAGCCAGAGTGGTCCAGACAGGTGGCCATGATCACAGTGTTTAGGCATCTACAGTATGAGCACAGCAGCAGCGATGAGGTCAGAGAGAGTGGCACAAGTGAGACATGATCTGCAGGTGGCGGCAAAATATACTTAGTGGCCACAGTGCGGCACAAATGACTGAGAGCGGAGTCACTGGCGGCCGCAGCATGAGGTCAGGCTAGTGGCAGCAATGTACAGAGAGTGGAGGTGATGACAGGAGCAACAGCATGAGTCCAGAGAGTGGCAACAGATTACATTCTGTAGTGGCACAACAGTTACCAGGCCGCAGATTGTGCACACACCTGACACAGTGTGAGGAGTCACGGCGCAACAGCGCAACCAGCAGAGCAGCTAGCAATGACACCATAGAGGTGGCACAATGACCGAGAGTGCCTCTCTGAGGTGCGCTATCGGCACACTAACCAGTCTCCCTGGTACATAGACGGTCTGTAGCATTGGAGAAACTATCACAGATGTGATGCGATCAGGCGGTGGCGCATCAGAATAGTGGCTTGAGAGGCATGGTAGGAGTTTGCGAAGCCCAGACAGAACGCCTAAGGCATTGGTGTGTGGAAAATCCTGGATCCGATCCACGCCTGATTCATCATGACAAAGGTCCAGTCGTTATCAACAATTTCCCGTGAGACAAGCGGGTTCGTCCATGGGTAAACGAAATGGCCCCGCCTGCACTGTAACACCCGCTCTGATGCCACACTACTGTGGCACGGCCGAGCAAAGCTTCTCCACGTGCAAACTCGGCAAAGTATTGCGGCCAACACATCCAGTATTAGGCTGTCCCAGTAACAAGTCCAGTTGCGATCTTCTAACTAGGGGTGGCAGAGAAGCTGTACCAAAGTAGGCCAAACAACCATGATTTGGTTCAAGGGAATGTCTCCCATGTTCCTCAGCTGCTGAGCAGCTGTGGTGCGACTCCTCTTCCTCACTAGGCGGGTGAAAGGTGAAGCTGACTCATCTTAGCGTGACTCCATCGACATCTAGTTACTGTCTGATAGAGACTGGTTAACTGCACACTTCCTACCCCCCACCTTCCCCAGCAGACCGCGCAAGTAGACGTGAGAGTCGCTGAGGAACCCCCTGTCCGAGACCTGTCAGAGGAGGGACGATGTCGCACCATAGGCAGCGCCACTGATTACGTAGGATTTCCCCCTATAGTATTTGAGTTTGTCTTCCTCTCAATAGCTAGGGATAAAGCTCCCCATTTTGGGGCCGGTAGCGCGAGTGGTCCGAATGGTAGGCGAGACATCGCCCAGCAGTCATCCCTCTGCCGGACAATCTGACGTATTCGGCTGTCACTAGCCAGGCAAATAAGCATGACTGCGTGGACATCTGCACAAGTGACCACCGAGGGCTTCCCTGCCTCCATTTCCACTGTATAGTCCTGACCACGGTGCTGGGAGTCATCCTGCCTCGTCTTCCTCATCTCCATCCACCCTCCTCCAGTCTAGCTCTTCCTCCTACCTCTCTTGTACACCTGGTAAGAAAATCCCCTCATTTCTTCACCAGACAATGCTTCTGCTCCAATGTCCCTCCTCCTCCTCCCCTCTCCATTTCAGTTCCATCACCGACCATGTGCCACGAATTATGATCGCCTACATCTCCATTACCCTGCCCAGACAGTTTTTCAGCATCATTCCAGGACATGAACAGTGAATGACGTTATACATCCGTTAGTCCCTGGCGTACTGACACATAACGTGGCCTCCTCGATGGCCTCAACAAACGGACAGGTGTAACGCATGAGCTGCCACTGGCCTGACATCAAAAGTTACACGGGGGAGATACTTCTTCTGCCTTGATCATCAAAAAAATCTTAATGGCCTTTCTCTGTTCCATACAGTCGGTCCAACATGTGTCAGTCTGGAATTTTCCAGCGGTGTAACATCGCATATCGAGAGCGTGTTGGTGGAGGACCCGAACGCTGCCCGCAGCAAACTCGAGAAGGGTGGTTCCTGCTTAGCGCGTACGAATGGATAAAAGTTGCATGCACAGTTCCTGCGCATATTTCAGAATGTTCAGAAGATCGGTGGAAGACTTCAGGAACCTTTATTACAACACCAATTGAACACGTGCGCCAATGCAGGGTGCATGGACCATCCCCCTCCTCGTGCAGCGACGGACACCATGTTTCATCCCATTGATCCCGTCACCAATGGTTCCGCGATTTGCAGTTGGCGCGCGGCAGATATGTCCACACATCGATATCCTTGCTGCATGATGCGAGCAGTTCCTACCACCTGTGTGACTTCGATCCCGAGGCGAACGCTAGTGTAAGAACCTGCGTGACACCGCTGTGCCCTACACATGTGGTATGATGGAGCAGTACTTGTGGAGGCTGATCGATGCGTGTGTGGGAAGGGAGAGGGCGCGGACTGGCGCAGAGCAGCAGTTTTGACAACGTTGGAGGTAAAAAGCGGCGTCTTCTGTCCAAGTTGTTCTGTGATGCCCTCTGGGTCAGAAGCACATTTCCACTCCAGTGGCGCCCGTAAAGTACATGTACTGGCCCTGAACCGGTAGTTACAGCTCAGACGTCAGCGCTGACCTGTGACCTTGGTACAATACCGATAAGCTCAAGCGACTTACCACCTTTCCTGTTCTACAATAATTCTTAATGAAGTGCTGGTACTTGCCTTCTACTCTGGAAACAACAATACAAACTATACACGGCTTCGGTAACATCTCTCCATCACGCTCGGCACAAGCCATATACAGTTTTCTCTGAATGGGTGGCAGAGTCCACCATCTTGAAAAGGAGTGGACTGCGCATGATAACCAACAAACTTGGGAAGAACAGGAGAGCAGTCAAGCTGGCTGTGCACTTAGGATGGTGGACGCATTACTGTAAGTCCACTCTTTACAATCGCCTCTCTAACAGATCTCTAGGTCGCCATTATGTAAGCGGAGTGACGGCATTACATCTTTACCGGGCAGAGGACTGTCAACAAGAGCAATAACAGCTAGCCTTCTCTGCAGCTCGAGGTGAGTGGACGCCCTCTGACTCAGGGCTGAAACATGCTGCATTCGTCGCACTGGCGCCTCTCTGCTGCGCTGCTGCACGAGCGGCACGTAAATGGACCACCACATCTGAGCACGCCACTATTCTCACAAGGCCACCGAATGGTCAGAAAGCCTGCAACTGATGTTTAGACGCCAGGGCCGATGCGCGTGAGCGCGTCCAACTTTAGCACCCTGGCCACGCTTCTCACCTTTCTGCCCACACGACTTCCCACACACCCAAATCACCCATATACCGGCATCCTCCGGAGTCTTAGCCACAAGCAACCATCCTACACCGCCCGTTAGCTGAATTTTACCAGCACAACACCGCTCCGCACTGAGTGGAGCCTACTGCCGCCGCTGAGCCTCGCTGACGCGCCCTCAGTCCTGCATCACATCTGTCTTTTGGTTGCACCGCGCAAGCGGGTTTCTACCACCGTGCCAGCCTTGGCTCCCGTACCTCACACTGCTGCATCACCACTGCTGACTCACGGCCACTACAACCCACGTTGCTGCGCTGACGCCCGAGCTGCCTGACAAACGCGCAAAGCTGAACCGCCCTCTTCTCCAGACAAAATGAAACTGAATGCCCATATGCTCACCCAAACCTTCCAAGTGCGGTCCGGCTACACAATCATCATCCTATTTGTGTTTTCAATCTGTCACTACTGACACCATCACTCACCGGTCCTTGGTAAGCACGAGAGCTTGACTCCACCCCACCATGACCTCCCATGCCACTCTCCAATCTAATACTATTGCCGCCTACTCAAGAGAAGCTGGGGATATTGGCCCCTTTTTCTTCGCTGCCTAAGTAGCTGCTGACTGCCCTCCTCAAATTGTTCATCCTCGCTATATAGTGGCGCTGAACCAGACACATAGTAGATCCCTGGCTGAGGGAACTGGATGGGACAGAGGGCGGGCTGAGGACAGGTTTGAGTGCTGCTGACCCCTCTCCCGGGCCATGCCACAGCTAAGTGTTGTGTCCTGAGGTCCCACCGACTCTTGGCTGGGTTGTTCAGATGTACATCTGGGAGGAAGAGGATCCGAACCTAGTCAAACAATCAAGAACCCTTGGGTTGCTGAACAACACATCGGCCGCTAGATGACAGCGGCATGTTGTGGCCTCACCGAGTGACCCCTGCTGCGACGTCCCATGCTGTGCTGCGACCTGGGCCGTTTCAGAAATGTTTGTGCGCCACTGCCACTCGCAGATTGCAGAGCCTGCCACCTCTCTGTCTGCATACTGTTTGTCAAAATGTACAGACACTGTTTGAGATGAAAGCTATCTGTATATAGATAAATATACACCCTGAGTTGTTGCTCCAAAAGATCCCAGTAACAAGCTTGGGTAACCTTTAGGGACATAATATTGCGATCCACAAATGGCCATGAAAAATTTACTAGTATGTGTCGTATTACAAGCACTGTGTTTATTTACTAAATGTAGAAAGCACAAACAGGCCTTAATTAACCTTCGCTTGTGAATCTAGCTACAAGAAAAAAATGTATATATTTCGTGTTGAAAAAGACGGTTGATTTTTCAGCACAGTCAGCAAAACAACGCTTAATTAACCCCCTGATGATAAATTGCGGCATAGAATTGAGCCCCCCAAACTAGTAGCTTTGTAGCGTGTTACAATGGCGTATTTTCTACGGCCACACAACAGAGATAAATTATTAATTAACCATTGCTTTTGAATTAGGCTACTCAAAAAAAATATATAATATTTGGCGTTGAAAAAGACGGTTTAATTTTGTCACACACAGCAAAACAACGCTTAATTAACACCCCTAGGAATGTAAATTGGCGCATAGAATTGAGCCACACAAACTATAGCTTTTGTAGCGTTTTACAATATGGTGTATTTTTCAACGCCACACAACAAGAGATAAAATTGTAATTAACCTTTGGCTTGTGAATTAGCTGTCCAAAAATAAAAATATTATATTTTGGCGTTGAAAAAGACGGTTTATTTTTGTCAGCACACCAGCAAAACAACGCTCTAATTAACCCCTGGATGTAACTTGCGCAATAGAATTGGAGCCACCACAACTAGTAGCTTTTGTTAGCGTGTACAATGGCTTATTTTCTACGCCACACAACAGAGATAAAATTTAATTACCCTTTGCTTGTGAATTAGGCTACCAAAAATAATATATATTTTTGGCTTTTAAAAAGACTTTTTATTTTAGACAGCCCACCAGCAAAACAACGCTTAATTAACCCCCTGGCTGTAAATTGCGCAATATGAATTGAGCCACCACAAAACTAGTACTTTGTACGTGGTTTACAATGGAGTATTATTCTACGCCACACAACAAGAGATATAAATGTAATTAATTAACCTTTGCTTGAGAATTTAGGCTACCAAATAAAAAAAATATATTTGGCGTTGTAAAAGACGTTTATTTTTGTCAGCACACCATCAAAACAACAGCTTAATTAACCCCTGGATGTAAATTGCGCAATAGGAAATTGAGCCCCACAAACTAGTAGCTTTGTAGCTGTTACAATGGCTATTATCTACGCCACACAACAAGTAGATTAAATTGTATATTAACCATTCTTGTGAATTAGCTAACCAAAAAAAAAATTATATTGGCGTTGAAAAGACGGTTTATTTTTGTTCAGCACACCAGCAAAACAACTCTTAATTAACCCCTGATGTAAATTGCGCAATAGAATTGTACACCACAAACTAGTAGCTTTTGTAGCGTGTTACAATGGCTATTTTCTACGCCACACAACAAAGAGATAAAATTGTAATTAACCTTGCTTGTGAATTAGGCTACAAAAAAAATATAAATATTTGGCGTCTGAAAAGACGTTATTTTGTCATCACAGCAGCAAAACAACGCTATAATTAACCCTGGATGTAAATTGCGCATAGAATTTAGCAGCCAAAAATGAAGGTGGTATTTGTAATGTAAAACGCGGTTTCTTTTAATGAATACAACCAGGAACTGCTTAGATCCACTTGGAATTCTTGAATGTATATCAGCTGCTCAGTTGGACGTCACACTGAGCGCGACAATTTCAGATCCAACAACCCAAAAAATCGAAATAGAACATTCAGAGAGACATTCTCTGAGACAGCTGAGACACCCCACAAAAATCGCTGTGTAAAAAATCAGTCTTCAAAAGACGCTATCACCCGCAGCAGGCACCTTCCCTGTCAGTACAGTGAGAAGGAGTGTGAGCTCCCATCGGCTGCGCTCTTTCCCTATATAGTGCGCGGACGTCACAGAATCCCGCCGTCTCTGATTGGCACATCATCTCTGCAACATGTCATGCAGGCTATGCTTCTTCCTACCCAAGAGCTTTGCCCCAAGTGAACGCCATGTGCTCGCATCCATTTTATCAATGAAAACACACTTCGTTCCCGCGAATCACCCCCAAAGTTCGACTTCGTTCCGAACCGAATTTTTCCTGAAATTATCTAAACGAAATCCACTTCGTTAGTAATCGATTCGCCCTCTCATATATACGGATATAGAGGGGAAGGACATTCATTTTTAAGAATAATGACTCCACTAAGACAAGAGAAAACCCCCCCCCCCCTCCCTCTTGTTTCAGGGTGTCCAGTTCCTGTGTGACTCACTAAAGAGGAGCAAAATTTTAAGACAACATTTTATAGATCCCAAAAGTGATCTTGACAAGCCGAGATTTTTTAATCCAGGCCATATGCAGGTGATAAAGGGATTTTAATTTGGTCTATTTATTGCAGGGATCAATTCTGAGTCAGCTTCTGATTTGGTAGTATTTATTTTAAAGTTAGACCAAGTGCCAAATTGGTTCAGCTCGGACATAAGAAGGGGCATGGAGGAAAGATGATCTGTAATATATACCAAGAGGTCACCTGCGAAGGCAGAACATTTATACTCATGACCTCCAATAGAAATTCCCCTAATGTCCGGGTTAGAACAAATGGCCGGGAGCAGATTTTCCATAATTAAAACATAGAGGAGAGGGAAACGGGGACAACCCTGACGGGTACCATTATAAATGTTAAAGATGTCAGATAGGGATCCATTGTTTTTAATATGGCAGAGGGGGATTGATAAAGGACCATTATTTCCGAGGTGAAGTTTGGGCCTATCCCCAGATGCCGAAGAGTATAAGCAAGGGAAAACCAAGAAATCCTATCAAATGCCTTCTCGGCATCCAGAGACAGGACCATCAAGATCTAGTGGATTGGGCGTAATGTAACATTAACAAGGGTTTTTCAATGTATTATCCCGTGCCCCTCTACCAGGTAAGAAGCCCACCTGGTCAGGATGAATAAGATTAGGGAGGATAGGATTTAACCTGTTTGCTAATAATTTGGCATATATTTTTAGATCAACATTAAGTAGAGGAATTGGACGATAGCTTACACAGGAAGATGGATCTTTACCTGGTTTCGGGATAGTGGCCACATGCGCTACCATGGATTGAGCAAGGAAGAGATTACTGTTTGAGATATTGTTGAAAGATTGTAATATTAGAGGGGAAAAGGCATCTTGAAATGATTTGTAAAATTTACTTGTGAATCCATCAGGACCTGGTTGCTCGAGTTCAGATAGGGTAAAGGCAGGGATTCTAGGGGAGATGTTGGGAAAATTTGGAGTCATTGATGGTGGGGATGGAGAATGGAGATTGTATAGATCAGTATAGAAGGAGTGGAAAGCTTTTAATCTCTTTGGTTCTATGAACCAAAGTGCCCGTAGAAGACTTGATGGAAGTGATATGGGATTTAGCTATTTGTTGTCTCAGGGCCATCGTCAGCATCCTCCCACTTTTATTACCTTATTCATAAAAACAGCTTCGCCCAACTTGAAGAAATCTCTTCCAGGAAGATTCTAGGAGAAGCTTCATACCCATTCTTGCAGACATTAGATCCCTTACTGTTTTCACCGCGAGCGCCTATTTGTGTTTGGTTTCAAGCTAAGCAACTTTTTGCAATGCGTTTTTAATTTAGCTGCCTTATCTCTTTTTAATCACGAGCCATGCTTGATGAGAACTCTCCTGATAATGCACTTAAGAGCTTCCCATTTGACCATTGGGGAGCATGTGTCACAACAATGGTCTTGAACAAAATGCACTATAGTTTGGTATATAACTGCAATACATATGGAGTCCAATAAAAGAGACTCATTGAGGCGCCATGACCAAACAGGATGCGAGAGAGAGAGGGGATTGACAGTGTGCAATAGACTGGGGCATGATGTGATAAAAGACAGACGAAGAGGTTAACCAGGGAAGGGCACAATGAGACAACAAAATGTAATCTAGCTATAGGAATTATGGGGATTGGAATAAAAACTAAAATCTTTATCGTTAGGGTGCTGGATTCTCCATGTGTCACAAAGTAAAAGTTGGTTTAGTGATCTCTTGACCGATTTTATGGAAGAGTATGTCAGGGATGACTTCCCAGATGAATTGTCTTGAGTGGGATCTAGAGTTAAGTTAAAGTCCCCACAAAAGAGCATAGTTCCTCCAACCAATGGGGTAATCTTCTCCAGTAAATGTTCAAAGAAAATAACTTGTTAGGGGCATATACGTTAACAATTGTAAGAATGTGACCTCCAATCTGGACAAGAAGGACAAGATAGCGGGCGTTAGAATCAGCCCAGCAGTCCTGAACCCGGTGTGCCAAAGATTTGTGGACAGCTATTGCGACTCCCCGGGACCTGGACTCCTGGTTATTAGCAAAAAAAACAGGTGGTATAGTATTTATTATGAATGTTAGGAGCATGACCCGTTTTAAAATGTGTTTTCTAAAAACAAATAATCTGCGCCTTCTGTTTATGGAAATGATACAGGACCTGGGATCTCTTTCCAGGTGTATTGAATCTTTTCACATTAAAGGATGCTAATGTTAGTCCTGCCATGTATAGACCCCAAAGGGCACACTAGAAATGAACTGGAGGGACCGTTCTCCTATCAAAGAAAATAGACGAATTGAGCGGAGTACACTAGACACAAAAGGAAGAAACATGGTGCGGGGGGGAGGAGGGGAAGAGGGAGAGCAAAGAAGGAAAAAATATAGAAATAAACTAATGGAGAGAGGAACGAATAGAACCAAAAAAAGCAGTTAAAGTTTCCTGCAGCTGTAACTAATATGCGGACTAAAAATAGTCAATAGTCCCAAGGCCTACAAATAAGGGCTACTATGGGACTTGTCCCTATTATGGGGAAATGGAAATAAAACACTTAGTCTCGGGGGGAAGAGGACCAAGCTCCTGACCTATTAGTGACTAGGATGATAGGATGGGCTGGCACTACGAAAAAGAGAAGTATTATATTATTACAAAGCTTACTCATGGGGGGAGAGAGTTATATAAAACAATGTAGTTGTGAACTGTTATATGAGACCCGTAGAGGTAACTGGGGAGGAAGGGGTTTATCCTAGTGCTAGAAGTGGTGTGTCTCTATCTTCCACAGCACAGAGAAGACAACGTGCAACTGTTCAATTAGGATCCACCTACACCTTCAATGGAATTTAAAAAAAAAAAAAAAAAAAAGTAGCTTGCTTGAGAGACATATAAACCTTATGCCTTACTGTGAGGGGGGCTACTTCTAGGAGAAAAAAAAAGGGGGTGGGGACCTATTTCCCATGACAAGGCAGACACACAGCATAGATGTACATTAAAATAACCAAAAGTGAACTATGACAGTGTAATAAATGACAGTCACTCGTGTGAACTATAATGTATAAGTTTAAGAAAGGATACAAAGAATCGGGTCATACTAGAAAGCATGAAGAAAAAGAATGAACATTATTAATAAGTAATATAGAGCTAAGGAGAAGTAAATAAAGTTTCCAGTGCTAAATAAAGATTGAATAAATAGGATATATGAAGAGTTTATAATGGAATCCATGGAAACAGGTGTCTAGCACTTTACCTGTGCATGATAGGTGGGGAATGAACAGATTATATTATTATCATTTATTTTGAGCGCCCTTGATTCCAGGGTGCTGTACATTTGATGCGGGTACATAAATAACATTGGTCAAACAATTAAAAATAGACAATAAGTGACTAACAACTGTTACAGAGAGAGAGAGACGTCCCTGCCCGTGAGGGCTTAGAGTATACAGGGAACGAGGGAAGAGACAGAAGGTGAGGGGCAGACATGTTTATGGGGTTGAGCAGTGCAACCTGGTTAATGTTGCTTATAGGCAATCCTGAAGAGGTAGGTTTTCAGGTTACGTTTGAAGCTAGTGTGAGAGGGGGAGTCTGAGAGCTAGTCTGAGGTGTTGGGGCACTGAGTTCCAAAGTGTGGGGGAAGCACGAGAGAAGTCTTGGAGACGGTTATGTGAGGAGGTGATAAGAGGAGAGCAGAGGAGAAGGTCCTGTGAGGAACGGAGATTGCGTGAGGGGAGGTATCTGGAGATTAAGGCAGAGATATATGGAGGGGAGAGGTTATGGAGAGCCTTGTAGGTCAAAGTTGCTAGCTTGAACTGGATTCGCTGGGCAATGGGTAGCCAGTGAAGGGATCGGCAGAGGGGAGAGGCAGGGGAGTATCGAGGAGAGAGGTGAATCAGACGGGCAGCAGAGTTAAGGATGGTTTGGAGGGGAGCGAGGGTGCTAGCTGGGAGGCCACAGAGGAGGATGTTGCAGTAGTCGAGGCAGGAGATGACGAGGGCATGGACCAGCATTTTTGTGCTTTCAGAGTTAAGGAATGAGTGGATACGGGAGATCAGGTGGAGGTGGCAGGCAGAGGTGAGGGTTTGGATATGCGGTTTGAAGGACAGATTGGAGTCAAAGGTTATCCCAAGGCAGCGGACCTGTGGTGCTGGTGAGAGAGTGTAGCCATTGACAGTGATAGAGAGATGAGGTAGAGGGATGGAGTGGGACCTTGGGAAGATAATGAATTCAGTTTTCTCCACGTTTAGTTTTAGGAGACGGGAGGAGAAGAAGGAGGAAATGGACGAAAGACAGTCTGGGATCCGGGAGAGAAGAGAGGTGACATCTGGGCCAGAGATGTAGAGTTGGGTGTCATCAGCATACAGGTGGTATTGAAAGCCGTCTGATGCTATGAGCTGACCCAGGCCGAGGGTGTAGATAGAGAAGAGTAGTGGGCCCAGGACTGACCCCTGGGGGACACTAACAGACAGCGGGAGAGGAGAGGAGGTGGTGCGAGAGTGTGAGATGCTGAAAGTTCTATCGGCGAGGTATGAGGAGATCCAGGAGAGGGCCAAGTCCGTGATGCCGAGGGAGGAGAGGATGTGTAGGAGGAGTGAATGGTTGACAGTGTCAAAGGCAGAGGACAGGTCTAGAAGGAAAAGGACAGAGTAGTGGCGTGAGGCTTTGGCAGTTGCTAGGTCATTGGTGACTTTGGTTAGGGCGGTTTCAGTAGAGTGGTGGGGACGGAAGCCCGATTGGAGCGGGTCAAGGAGAGAGTTGGTGGAGAGATGGGAGGACAGTTGAAGATGGACGTGTTGCTCAAGGAGTTTAGAGGCGAATGGAAGCAGTGAGATGGGGCGATAGTTGGACAGTGAGGAGGTGTCAAGAGATGGTTTCTTTAGGTTGGGGGTGATGGATAGCGTGTTTAAAGGAGGAAGGGAAGATGCCAGAGGTTAATGATAGATTGAAGAGATGGGTGAGGGCTGGGATGATAACAGTACTAAGGTCAGGGGTGAGGTGGGATGGCAGTGGGTCAAGATTTCAGGTGGTGAGGTTCGATTTGGACAGTAAAGAGGAGAGCTTGTCAGGAGTGACTGGAGAGAAGCAAGTTAGAGGGGAATAGTGATGAGCAGCTGCAGAAATGGGCTGTGGGGACACCGCAGGAATAGAGGTGGGCTTAGGGGACTGCGGGGTGAAGCTTTGTCTGATGAGATTTATTTTATTTTGGGAAGTGAGTTGCAAAATCATCTGCTGAGAGGAGAGATGGGGGAGGGGGTGCTGGTGGACGCAGGAGAGAGTTGAAGGTGTTAAAAAGTTGTCTGGGGAGTGGGACAGAGAGGATATGAGAGTCGTGAAGAAGTCTTGTTTGGCTGAAGTGAGTGCGGATTTAAATGTGTGTAGTGATTCTTTATATGAGGTGAAGTCGTCGGTGGAGCGGGTTTAGCAGTTTTAGTGAAATGAACACATATTCCATAGAATATGGAAGTGTCTAGCACTTGACCTGTGTGTGATAGGTGAGGAATGAACAGGATATATAGTCCAAGACACACAAAGTCCAGCTCACCTGTGGACAGCCAGCAGGTGCACGGATGGCTGGGAGGCACCAGCCTGTGAACTAAAGACAAGAAGTCCGCATGGATGGCGGAAAAGATCCAGCACCGTTGGATAAATAAAATAATCTTCTTTATTGTATCAAATCATTAAAATCCAGACATGACAGACAGAGTCAACTCGTTTCGGGTAAACCCCCTTTAATCATGACTAAGGGTGTTTACCCAAAACGCGTTGACTCTGTCTGTCATGTCTGGATTTTAATGATTTGATACAATAAAGAAGATTATTTTATTTATCCAACGGTGGTGTAAGGGACCAGTCAGGGACACATGAGAAGACACAGACAGAGTGAGGCCCTGACGCTGGTCCCAACCCCTGTCCCTTGCCTTTTGGGGGGACCCGACTCCTTAAAAGGTCGGCCCCAAAACCAGAAGACTGAAAACTACACTGACTACGTGGGAACACAAGACACAGACAAACAAATACAAAACACAATAAGGGAACGTCAGACAAGCAAGGTTGGCAGCAAGCGGGCAGCGCAGTACCAAATCGGGAGACAGAGAGAAAAAACGTAAGACGAGCCAAGTCGGTAACTGTCGGGCAAAGCAGTACAAAATCAGGAAGAGCAGAATAGTCAGAAGCCAAGGGAGAAGTCAGGTAACCAGAAAATCCCAACAATAGACAGGCAAGCAAAAGGTATAGGAAGAAACCCCAATATAAAGGCAAAGGGGACAGTAAGGGAATCCTTAATAGGGAACTTGTAACACAGAGCAGAGGTGATAAAGGGGGAAATAACACCAAAACCGATAAGGGAAACAAAGCTGTCAATCAAAGAGGAACAAAGTTAAACTAAAAAGGGTGCTGGAGGATTCCTGGCACGGGGTTGGCCAGTAATCAATTACAAAACAGGGAAAGGGAAAAACACAGTTCAACACGGTAACCAAGAATACAAAGCATTTTGTCAAAACCACGGCTTCGTCGAAACGGCCGGGGCCAGCGGACCGAACTCGAATCTGGGGGTCTGTCGTACATGATCATGACAGGTGGAGGATATTTTCCGCCATCCATGCGGATTTCTTGTCAACAGGATATATAGGCAGTTTATAGTGGAATGAATACATATTCTATAGAAACAGGTGCCTAGTATAACGGCAGGAGTAGTGGATCCTTTGGACCATGGCAAGCAGTAGTAACAGCCACGCCAGGGAGCGGAGTCTAAGTAGGTCCCAGTATTCACCAGAGCCCACCGCAAGGTAGGATGGACTTGCTGCAGCGGGAGACCTACCAGGTCGCTACCCCTGACGTGACTTACTTGCGATGGCAGCCGAGGTGCAGCGAGGTACCGAAAACTCGACAAAACTTGAAGTCAAGGACAGGCAAACAGGTCAGGGCAGGCGGGGAAGGTTCGTGATCGAGAAACGTTGGGATGCACGCACCGGCCGGCAGAGGGACGTAAAGAAAGGGGAGCGCAGTGGGTAATGAACGCTCCGGAGGAATGATTTGCGCCCGCGTCCGGCAGCAGACTCTTGACAAGGACACGAGTGCGCCCTCAGCCTGACCTACAGGCTGTGGCACCACTCGTAACACCTAGCATCTGTATCTGGTAGGTGGGGAATGAGCAGAATATATAGACAGCTTATAGTGAAATGCACATAAATTCCATAGAAACAGGTCCCTAGCACTTTACCTGTGCATGATATGTGGGGAACGAACAAGTTATAGTAGAAGTTTATAATGGAATGAACACATACAGTTTTCTATAGAAACAGGTTACCAGTTACAGGGAAATGTTACCTTTTTTAATTGTACATTTTAAATTAATGTGTGACATAGTGAATAGATCAGGTGCTTAAAGGAGGTTTCCATTCTGTAATAAAACATCTCAGTCATTCATGGAGGTTCTAAAACAGAGAATTAAAACTTAGGGCCTCATGTATGAAAACTGTCTCAGACTTTCTTTGTTGCCAAAAGCAACCAATCAAAGCTCATAGCAACCAATCAGAGCTCATAGCATCCAATCAGAGCTTATAGCAACCAATCAGAGCCCATAGCAACCAATCACAGCTCATTTTCCATTCCATATAGTGCCCTAAAATATGAAAGAGGAGCTCTGATTGGTTGCTTTGGGCAACTAAGAAAGTCTGGGACCTAGACAGTTTAAATACATGCCTCCCGTAACGTTTAAACTTATTCAATTCCAGCCATGCCAATCCCAGTGCATCTGCTGATGAAGACATAAATACTGATAACATGAAGCTGCAGCCAATCACAGGCTTTAACAGTCACACACCATTAATCCAAGAAAAGCACATGTACATAAAGACATTTACTCAAGCTTCCCAACTTTTGAAAGCGACCATCAGGGAGACTTGATGCTGCGCAGCATGTATTGCACCGCTCCAAAAATGTGGGGCCACACCCTCTTTGTATCAAGCCACACCAGTTATACAGGTCACGACCACTGCAGCCAACTGTGTAATGGCTCTGGAAGAAGCTAATTGAGGGGTTTGGAATCACCCATCTTTCCTGGACATTGGATAGTTTATTCAGCATCCAGGAGAGCTGGGAGATGCTGTCAAATTGTGCATGAGCCTAAACCATTACACTACTACCAATATTTCCACCATACAGTGATTATATAGTGGTAGGTACCAGTGTACACAGGCTCTCTGCAGACTGTCTATTACCTCCATACAGTGTCCATATAGTGGTAGATATCAGTGTACACAGGCTCAGCAGACTGTCTATTACCTCCATACCGTGATCATATAGTGGTAGATATCAGTGTACACAGGCTCTGCAGACATTGAAGTGATTACAGAGCAGTTACATCTAGGAACCAGAGATGTCTTCTATGACTGGAGTTGTTACTGCAGAATTTATCACACACATCTTAAAATTCTAATTTTTCCAGCACTTCGTAACCTTTGGCCACCTCTGTACAATCGCCACATGGAATTATAAGTGGGGAGGGTATGGGGTGATAGATAGAGGGAAGTAATAGATGGAGGTTAACGGGAGTTTATAAGGTGATAGGCGGAGGGGATGGGTCTATGGGGTGACAGGTGTGGGTTGAATTTTTTTTTTCCAATAATTTTTATTGAATTTTCCAACAAGCGAATACAAGTCAGTAACAAGGGGTGTAACATCCATAGGTATAAGTACATTATTCAGGCATTGTCAGGACATTTATAACATGGTATATCAATATTATTTATAGAAACATAAGTTGGAATATGTCCTTTTCTCAATGCAACAGTAAATGGTGCTAAGTTGGTAGTAGACAATAACTAGTAACTGAAAATATTTTTGGTTTTTAGTTGATATGACACATATTATCAAATAGCTGGTGTCAGCAGATAATTGCAGTAATGATCTACTTGAAATATAACACCAAGTGTTATTCCGTGGAAGACTATATGCTCATATAAAACTTGTGTATATCAGTAAATAGGTTACCTTTCAATAATTTCACATTCCTCTGTAACAAATGGACATTTTGGAAATACCTATAAAACCAAGTATATCTGAAGAAACATAAGTTGGAATATGTCCTCTGCTTAATACAACAGTAAATGCTGTTAGTTTGTGGCTGCTCAATTCTTTTGCGCAATTTACATCCAGGGGTTAATTAAGCGTTGTTTTTGTGCTGTGGTGGGCAAAAATAAACCGCTTTTTCACCCCCAAAAATTACAATTTTCCTGTAGCATAATTCACAAGCAAAGGTTAATTACAATTTTTTTTCTTTTTGTGTAGCCGTAGAAAACACGCAATTGTAACACGCTACAAACTAGTAGTTTGTGGGCTGCTCAAATTCTTTTGCACCCAAATTTACATCCAGAGGTTAATTAAGCATTGCTTTTCTGCTGTGGGGACTCCAAGAAACCGTCAGGGGCAAGTCTGGTTTCTAGCAGCCGCCCAGGAAGTTGGTGGGAGGAGCTTGGAGCGACTGCTGTGCTGTTGGAGCCAGTGGGAGGTAAAAACTCTGCCTGGTGAAGCTATTTTCCTGCCTGGGACTATAGCCTTTGGCTGGACTGTGTCATCTGAGTAGTACCCCTTTTCCATCGGCTTCCCAGGGGGGTGGCAGCCCCCTGGGGGGGGGCCAGGGGTTAGCCCCAGGCAGAGGGCTTGCTCTCTGAGCTCATACTGCTCATACTGTGCATAACAGTGTGGGTGAGGCGAGGAGCCTTTATTGGGACTTTATTTGGACAGTGTTTTGTGCTTTGTGCAAGTACTTTTTTTTTTTTTTTTTTGTTGAAAGACCACCAAGTCCATCTGGTGAGTGCCCTGGAGACCACCTGTCTTCCTGGGGGGGTGGCAGGAAAACGCCCACCAGGGGGCCAGGGCAAGAGGCAATGAAGCGCCCCTCTGAACCGCTCCCCGCTCCGTGCCCCGGGGGTGGGGGGCT
>JAODAL010050375.1:0-27454 GCA_025379985.1 Phyllomedusa bahiana
AAAATTTTTTTTTTTTTGGGGGAGGGGGGGGAGAGGGGGGGGGCTAGTGCTAGGGCTCAGTGTGTCTTTTCCTGTCACCCTATCTTGGTCCCGGGGCCCTCACAAGTATTCAAAGTAAACATGGGACAGTGCAGAAATCTAAAAAGATTTGACCTGTCTGGCTAGATACTCCACCTAACACCTTCTTAGGGAGGGGGTCTCAATTTTACCTAAATAAAATATTAAGTACTTGTTGTTATTATCTCTGCTGTTCATGCTTGATGCATGGACATTGTATACAATGCTTGTGAGGATCATGACAAGATTCACCCCCCCAGTTCTTAAATTTTACCTAAGCTCCCCCATTGCTCAATTCATGTTACTGAGGAAGAGGCCTGTTAGCTTCAACGTCCACTGCGTGTGCAATTTTGCACCTCCAGTTAACTATAGGGAGTCCTGGTCATTGTCCCTGCAGGAGATCAGGCCATCCAGCAATGAAACAATGACTTCCCCAGGCAGAAAGGCACCATCGCGTCATGTCCACTTTGAGTCATAACCATACGTCAAAAGCACACCCCAATTTCATATTTGTAAATATGAAAGCACCACACACGCATAGCTGTCACTCACTCATTCATAGAACCAATGGGCAGGGAGAAACGGGAAACTGGATGAACAGAGAAGCCAAGCTATCCAGACGTAGCTTGGGCCTACCCGGTTCTGATGGTACCATGGCCACAGATCTGCGACATTCCCGAGATATGATCCATACAGTGTTAGAAGCTAGAAACAGCATAGACCTGGAGGAAGGAGAATTTAGACCGTCCTATGGGTGTCAGAGGGTGTGGCGTCAGTATGAGGGAGAATGTCCCAGTATAGTTAAAAGTGAGGTCCCACCTGAGCCCAGTGTTGTCTCTATTGGAACGGGGTATATGTTGCACGCATATCAGGAGCATCCAGACAGGACCAGCGGGCTGCATTCACCCCATGTGTGCCCTGCACCCAGCTAACCTCAGGTAACTTGACATATCTTGCTGATTCAATTGTTTGTTCCTTTATCCTATTGGTATTTGCTCCTCTGACCAGTAAATGTGTAGCTATATCCCCTATGTATTGTTTGTCCGATTAAATATCTAAAATTTGATCCTCAGTTGTTCTGTTGTCTCGATCCGCGAACCACTAGTCCGTATTCTTGGTCTCAAACATAACGCTACCCCGAGAAGGTCCCTGGCCCGATATTCGCCTGCAATGGATCAGGCTTATATCTAACAAGGAACTGGTGGTCTACCAGGCTGTCAGAGTTTGGGTTCACTGGTGCAGGTAAACAAGTCTCTCCCAGCCATTCATGGTTGTCCAACTCCCTGGGTCTTTCTGTGTCTTTGTGGACAGGGGTTAACTGTGACATAGTACCAATAGTATTGCAGTTTGTATGCTGTGAGCAAGGGCATATACTGCCCGAAACACGTAAGCGTATTCTGTAACCTACACATTACCCAATGTTTTTTATGGATATGTAAATAAATGAAGATCTGTACTCTATGGTGCTGGTGTGGATTCTACACTTCTTGGTATGAAGGATTTCTGTTAGTATCTGACTGACCTTACGTACCCCTAGGGAGGAAGCAAAGTTACAAATACATCCCCAAGTCAGACTGTCGAACCTTTGAACGGGATGGTTTCTTGACAATGGTGTTGAAGTTATTGTATGATAATGTCCTCGTGGATTTTGTGGGATATGATCGGGGGGTGGGATAGTTTTGGTTGGTGTTCTTGTCATCATTTTTTTTTTTCACTTCAAGTCTTCTTCCTTTCAGTAAAAGCTTTGTAACCAGTTTGATTGTAGCTTCAGGTTATTGTTCATTTGGAAAACCCATTTCCGCCCAAGCTTTAATTTCCTGGCCAATGTCTTGAGATGTTGCTTCAGTATTGCCACATAATCTTCTTTCCTCTATTTGGTGAAGTGCACCAGTTCCTATTTCAGCCAAACAACCCCACAACATGATGCTGCCACCCCCCATGATTCACAGTTGGGATGGTATTCATAGGCTTCTAAGCTTCTCCCTTTTTCCTCCAATCGTAACAATGGTCAAACAGTTCAATTTTAGTTTCGTCAGACCACAGGACATGTCTCCAAAAATGTAGGTCTTTGTTCCTGTGTGCATTTGCTTTTATGTGTTTCTTTTGGAGTAATGGCTTCCCGGCAGAGCGGCCTTTCAGCCCATGTTGATACAGTATTCGTTTCACTCTGGATAATGACACAATCTTACCAGCTTCCAACAGCATCTTCACAAGATCTTTTACTTTTGTTCTTGTGTTAATATGCACATGTCAAACCAAAGCATGTTTATCTCTGGGACACAGAACCTGTATCCTTCCTGAGCGGTATGATGGCTGGACATACCCATCTAGTTTGTACATGCGTATAATTGTTTGTACAGATGAACGAGACACCTTCAGGTATTTGGAAATTGCACCCAAGGATGCTCCACACTTGTGCAAGTCCATAATTCTCTTCCTGATATATTGGCTGATTTCTTTAGACTTTCCAGTGATGTTACACACGGTGGGTAACATCCCCCAAGCCTGCCTATATACCCCCCTAGGACTGCCTACATACCCTTTAAGCCTGCCTGTATATCCCCCTAAGCCTGCCTGTATACCCCCTAAGCCTGCCTATATACCCCTAAGCCTGTCTGTATACCCCCCAGGCCTGCCTATATACCCCCTAAGCCTGCCTGTATACCTCCCCAGGCCTGCCTATATACCCCCTAAACCTGCCTATATATCCCCTAAGCTTGCCTGTATACTCCCCTAGGCCTGCCTATATACCCACTAAGCCTGCCTATATACCCACTAAGCCTGCCTATATAGCCCCCCTAAGCCTGCCTGTATACCCCCCTAAGTCTGCTTATATACCCCCTAAGCCTGCCTGTATACCCCCTAAGCCTGCGTGATCCCTCCAAGCCTGCCTGTATCCCCCCGAAGCCGGCCTATATAGCCTCCCCATAAAGCCTGCCTATATAGCCCCTATAGTTCCCCTAAAGCTTACCTGCCTGTGTAGCCCCCCTGAAGCCTACCTGTCTACTTACATGGGGCCCCTATAGCTACCTAAACCCTGTCTACCTAGCTATATGGCCCCTATAGCCCATCTAACCCGTCTACCTGTATGGCTCCCTGTAGCTAACTAAACCCTGCCTGTCTACCTATTTATTTAACCCCCTATAGCTACCTAAACCCTACATGCCTGCCTGCCCATTTGGGGCCCCCTATAGCCTATTTACCTACCTGTCTACCTATTTGTGATCCACCTATAGCCTAGCTAGCTGTGGTCCACCTACTGCATACCTACCTACCTGGGGCCTAAATACTGCCTACCTAGTGCCAATCTACCTACCTGTAGCTAACCTACCTAATTGAGACCTGCCTAACTACAGCCTACCTACCTAGCATCTACCTACCTACCTATTTACAGCCTGCCTACCTACCTACCTCAAGCCTACTAACCTACCTAGGGCCTACCACGCTATCTAATGAGGGTCTACCTGCTTATATGATTCGGAGTAGTACAGGCCATAACTGTAACACAAACTTCACGGGGGTGAATCCTCTGTTTGTGACACTTTATGCATTGGGTAGTAGGATTAGGACATCTAGGATCTGGAGGTACTGTATATCAGAAGCATAGTTTGTAGCATGCAACATGTTATATTTGGAACACCCATAGAAATGAATTGAGAGGACGGCCGCTAGCGCCACCCTCCTCATTCTGCAACATGGTCAGCTTGTAGATAGCTATGATGCGGGTCCGGATGTGACAAGAAACGCGTAAGCATGATAACAAGCGTGGTGCCGATGTGTAGTGCTCGCCACTGTGTTTATGACTTGTAAACGGATGGAATAAAGTTTGCTTGCATTTTTAAAGATAAAAACTGGTTACCTTATTTTTCTTTTTGGAGAGGAAGAAAGAGATAGAGGGAGATAGAAAGCGAGACAGAGCGAGAGAGAAAAAGAGAGTGAGAGAGAGTGAGAGAGAAAAAGATGGAGTGAGCAAGAAAGAAAGAGAACAAGAGGGAAAGAGAGTGAGAGCGAGAGAGAAAGAGGGAGAGAAAAAGACAGCGAAAGAGAGAGAAAGAGGGTGAGAGAGGGTAAGAAAGGGAGAGAAAAAGTGAGAGAGACATTGCAAGAGATATTCGCGGCTATGTCTTAAGCTTGATGATGGAATGTGCTCGGTTGTAGCGCTTTCTCTCACTCTATACTGCTATTTCTTTTGGCTTTTTTCCATGATACATAAGACTTTATTTTTATGTTATTGTAAGATTAGATTTATTTAAAAAAAAATAATGATATGAAAATGTAAAAAAAAAAGTTTGTATCCTCAGTGGAAAGATGCAGCAGCACTCACCAGTACTTCAAATATTCGATCCTTTTAATCCATCAAGTTTAAAAGCAGATAGACTGTCGATTCTGATCCTGTCCTTATGCTTATATTCTTGTATGTGCCGCTACTACCGTGTTTCCCCAAAAATAAGTCATCCCCCGAAAATAAGACCTAGTGCATTTTTTTTTTTTCAAGCTTAGAATTATAAGGCCTCCCTTGAAAATAAGACCTAGCGGCAGTCATTGCTACAAGAGCACCTATCACCTCCACACGAACACAAACACATTGATAGTAGATGAAATTATAAGACTTCTCATATACATGTCATTAACAGTCCAGAGGATCTACCTCAGTATTGCAGGGAGAAGGCTTTTACTTTCACTTTGTAAGTCAGGAGATTCAAAGCAGTGGAAGGTACCATCTGTGCAGGGGGAGCTGAGGGCATAGCTGCTTGTACAGGGTGATCTGTGTCTCTCACTACATACGCTGCAGGCACAGCACACTGAGGACATAGTGTGACAGGGTTTACCTGTTGCTTCAGAAATTGGCTGATTATGCTGATTGTGATGACAGGACAACAGTAAATTAATAAATTATGATTTTTTTTTGTTCAACAATAAATGTGAATTCTTGTTCATGGAAAAATAAGACGTCCCCTGAAAATAAGACCTAGTGCATCCTTAGGAGCAAAAAGTAATATAAGACACTGTCTTATTTTCGGGAAAACAGAGCAACTTGATGGATTAAATATATATTTGAAGTTCTGGTGAGTGCTGCTGCATCTTTCTACTGAAGGTACATCTGCAAGGAACGGTCTTTTTTCAAAGCAAGCACCACTAGTTAATGAGCTGGGAAATGTAATCACTGCAGGTGGTGAACTGTGTTTATCTCCTGAACCACGGGCTGGTGCCAATCTGTTTCGACCGCGTTTACACAGCACAGACCAAATAATGGTCGGGAAATCCCGACTGATATTTGGACTGTTTTTGCCATTGAGGGGGGACGGCTTTTGTCCGTGGATTGCGGATTCAAGCATCCCCCCCGTCGCACCCACATGTTCATTTTCTGCCTGAAAACTGGGCGGACGACTGAACCGGTTCTAAGTTTTTCGGACCCCCGGCGGTGTAAAATAAAGCCCAGCGCAAAATCTGTGCAGTGGGGACTGCTGCACAAATTTTCTGGTCAAGTCTGTGGGGAGTGTTGCTTGTTGGTTTTCAGACGATTTGTAAAACCGCAAACCATCTGAAAACTGACAAATAACTTGTGCCGTTTAGACAAGCCATTTGAGTCTATGACAGTTGTCAACTGTCATAGTGTGAGTGGCGTGAGGTCATTACATCACGCCGCCTGTGCGGGGTACTGCTCGGGCTGGGGCAG
This sequence comes from Phyllomedusa bahiana, assembly GCA_025379985.1. Lineage (NCBI taxonomy): Eukaryota > Metazoa > Chordata > Amphibia > Anura > Hylidae > Phyllomedusa > Phyllomedusa bahiana. Next base: position 5,735 of record JAODAL010050375.1, read on the forward strand.
GGAGCTTCTGTTCCCTGTTACGCGCTTGCTTTCATCTGTATGTGTATACCCCACTGTTCTGGCCCACTGCAGCGGTCCAAAATCTAGTGACAACCCGGCAATCTGCACTCTGAGCAGATTGCAGATTCAGAGCACCAGCAGTTTTATCCAGGGCATGTGCCCCGGATAAAACTGCCTAACGACGCCCCTGAGCACAGGAAAGTTTCAGGTGCCGTCTTCTGTTTGTGTGTTGTGCAGGCCTGGCTGTAAATGTGAGAGATTTTATAGATGAAGCACCAGGACCTCGCTCCTTACATGCCAGCACATAAACGGGAAGCTTTACCAGGACCTTCTTAAAGGGGTGTTCCCACTGCTCACTTTGATGGCATATCATCAGAATACATCATCAAAGTCTCTAATAGGTGCAGATCCCACCTCTTGGACCTCGTCAACGGCCTCTGAAAGTCTTGGCTCAGAATTGAGAGCTGGTCACACTCTTCATTCTGTTCTATGGAAGTTTTGAGTACAACCCAACTGCTCTCATGAACTCCAATAGAAGAGAATGGAGAGTTGTGAAGAAGCGTGACCAACTCTCCATTCTGAGCCAAGACTTTCAGGGGCCCGTTGCCAAAAAGCGTATCCTAGAGGTGGGATCTGCAGCTATCAGACTTTGACAGCATATGCTATTGATATTCCATCGAAGTGCCGGGTGGTAACACCCCTTTAAGCTCAACCAAGGGTTGGAAGTAGATGTGGATGAAAGGTAGGGAGGTAAGTTACCTTTTCCATATTGTTCCAGAAATCAAACACCAATCAGCCCTAAAAAGAAAAATTCCACTCCTGTGTAGCTATCAGACTGGATCGACGCTATAAACAAGTATAGAGTCTGGAGATGTAACTACCCAACACTGAAAAACCTGTCTTATAATAAACCTGAGCAAAGCCCTGGGGTGAGGCAACCACATGGGGCCCAACGGTCCTACTGATAGGAGTCTACATTAGTCGCTTTGCTAAAACCCATAGATTGAAGCTCTGAGGCCCCAGAGCAAAATCTGCAACAAGAAACCTAATGTGTCATGTATAATATGTGGCAGAGGGGTTTTTCCAAGCACTTGGAGCATCCGGCTGTATCCAGGGGCACACACCTTGATATTGGGTCAACAATTACCACTTTTTCCTGAGCTTTCATTCTTCCCAACCAGAGTCCCAAGGTACAGTGTCAGAGTGGGGTGCATGGGACCCACCAGTGGAGTTAATTCTTGGAGACCACTGGTGGACATGATTCTTGGGGCCTATAAGTGGAGATGATTCTTGGGGCCACCAGTGGAGTTGATTCTTGGGGCCCAGCAGTGGAGTTGATTCTTAGGGGGCCCACTGCTGGAGTTGATTCTTGAGGCCCACTGCTGGAGTTGATTCTTGGAGCCCACCAGTGGAGTTGATTTTTTGGACCCACCGGTGGAGTTAATTCTTGAGGCCTATCAGTAGAGTTGATCCTTGGGGTCCACCAATGGAGTTGATTCTTGCAGGTCACCAGTACAATTACTCTTAGGGTCACCAGTGGAGATGATCTTTGGGGCCCATCAGTGGAATTGATTCTTGGGGCCCACCTTACAGCTACTGCACAAGAATCTTGCCTCTCTTTCTCTAGGCCTGCCATGCTTAGGTACCCAACATTTCCTAGGGCCTACCCATGGATTCCCTTATTCTTTTGTTAGTCAGTCCAAGCCTACTAAGATATTGTCAGGTTATCAACACCCTGGGTCTACTTACCCTTTCAAAATGATGAGACAGGTTGGAGGACCTCTTGGAGCTGACCACTTCCACTTCACTGACCTGTTCTCTGCCGTTCTACCAAGAGATCTAAAGCAAATGTCAGTCTGGACCTTCCCTGGTTGGGGTTTGGACCGACATACTGTAAATTTAAGCATTTAAGCTCTTAGGATGAAAAATGTTGAGGTTCCTAAGTGGGGTTTATGATGATGATGATGATAATGATGATGATGGAGGTTGGATGAACCGGGTGGACTTCAACTTTTGCCAATTAGGCTTTTATATCTTCAATGAAAGGGTGAGAGAAGCGAGGAGGGAGGAATGTTTACCGTGTGCTGTAGATTACCACAATGACACAACTGGCTAATTACCTTCTTCTCTCTTCAGGCCACGTCATATTTGTCACCTAAGCCTTCGTATCCCATCATCATCATCATCATCCCTGCAAATATTATCAAGCTTGTTTGCTTTAGTCATAACAAAAAAATTTAGTTATCAACGCCAGTTAAGCAAACAGAAGTTAGATATAAAATGACCTGGCTCAGGAGAGCCGCACACATTCAACTTGGCTGCCAGGGAGAACAACAATGGAACGCTACGTCGTCTGCTGGGTGGCCGCCATCCTCATCCTGGGGGCTGAAGCCTACTTACCTGTCAACTGTAAGTGTCAGATATGAGAACGATGACATAGTTACATAGTTACATAGTTAGTACAGTTGAAAAAAGACACGCGTCCATCAAGTTCAACCAAGGGTGGGGTAAATGTGGGTGAGGGAGGGAGACAAGGATTCCAAGCCGAGCCTCCCCACTGGTTAATGCCCTGAAACCCACAAGGCAAGAACCAATATGCTCCAGGGGAGACCCCATCTCTGACCCCGGAGCCAGGATCCAGAATTTTACATAGCTACGTACGCATTAATATTCTTTAGTTCCAGGTAGGTGTCTAAGCCTTTCTTGAAACTCTCTACAGTTCCTGCTGTGACCAGCTCCTCAGGCGGCTATTCCACAGATTCACAGTTCTTACAGTGAAGAACGCTCTTCTCCTCTGGAGATTGAATCCTTTTATCTCTAGTCGAAGGGAATGTCCCCTTGTCTTTTGAGGGGACTTTACATGAAATAATTGTTCCCCATACTTTTTGTAGGGATCATTTATTTATAAATTAATCATGTCCCCCCATAGCCGTGTTTCCTCAAGACTAAATAAGTTCAATTCTACCAACCTCTCCTCATAACTAAGATGCTCCATTCCCCTTATAAGTTTAGTTGCTCATCTTTGTACTCTCTAGCTCCATTACATCTTGTCTATAAACTGGGGCCCAGAACTGAACAGCATATTCCAAGTGAGGTTGCCCCAATGCTTTATACAGTGGTAGAATTACATCCTTGTCCCGCGAGTCCATGCCTCTTTTAATACACGCCAATATCTTACTTGCCTTAGAGGCAGCTGATTGACATTGCATGCTGTTCTGTAGTCTATGATCTACAAGAACTTCCAGATCTTTCTCAACAAGCGATTAACCAAGTTTTTTCCCCCTAGAACATATGATGATTTAGTCCATCCTTTTGCTCTCTGTCGTTCCTTGTGTTCATCCTGAGCTTGCTAATGCATGAATAGAATGCAAGAGAAATTCTGTAAATATATACATGAAACTAGTGACAACCCTATGAGCACTCTCATGGCCAGGGGTGCTATTAAAGCAATATTGGCATTACTCCTATTAGGGGCCGTGCTAACATTTTTTTTATAAAGAGGCCCTGCTGATACGGTGCAGAATAAAACTGGTTATGGGTGTGGGGCCCAGATGCTTTGGTTGTATAAGGTCCTGAAATTACTGATGGCAGTCCTGGTCATGGCTGCCATTAGGGAGAATAGCTACAGCTTTGAAGGATCCAGAATGCCCATGTGTGACACAGACAGGCCACTGGTTTCAATAAAAATTGGGTAATACCTCATTTCCCCTGTAGAGGCGCTGCAGGATAATATAAAGTCTGTTCTGTTAGGAGAACTTGTAACTTATTCATTTACATTTCTGCTTATCACAGCTTAAGGAGTCCAGTAGGTGGTCTTATCAGTGATTGGCAGCTCTCTCTGCATGCAAATCTACCTACCTATCTCATAGCTATCTATCTATGTATCTATCTCATATCTAATATATGTCTTATAGTCATCTATTTATCTAATATCTATCTATCTATCTATCTCATATATATCTACAGCATCTTGTGCTGGACCCCATGGAAATGTGAACCTGTCCCACAGAACCTGTTATTTGATCTGCAGGCAGCATGTTTTAGAGCGGGTGGAGTTGAGCTGATTGATATATAGTTCTGTGGGGAAAGATTTAGGAGAACTTGTAACTTATTCATTTAAATTTCTGCTTATCTTTGCTTAAGAAGTCCAGTGGGCGGTGTTATCAGTGATTGGCAGCTATCTGTGCAGGCAGACTCAGGCACAGAAAGCTGTTGTCACTGATAAGACCGCCCACTGGACTCCTTAAGCAAAAATAAGCAGAAATTTAAATGAATAAGCTAAAAATTCTGCTGAATCTTTCCCTTCAAAACTATATATCAATCAGCTCAGCTCCTCCTTCTCTAGACCATGCTGCCCCCAGATCAGATAGCAGATTCTGTGGAACAGGTTCCCTTTAAATTGGGAATCTCCAAAGCAGACCACCCCCTCAGACAAGATGACAACCTTTGCATATTGGCTTTCCCGTAGGTTTCACGATTCACGTAAACATATTTTTGCAAGGTCGTTGACATACACAGATATATCACTGCAAATTATAATCCCTGTTAAAACATAACTTTTACTAGACTATCTAAAATTAGGGATAGCTGGGATGTAAGGTTTTTATACACGTATATAGTGATATTATCTGTCATAAAAGCGGAGCCGCCCTTTATCGGGGCGAATACTCCACTGACGGATAGTACACAGTATGCTGTATCATCTAGGTATGTAGTGGTAATCTATAGGGGTTTAGATTGTATAATTTTAGCTAGTTTAGTAAAAGTGATGTTTTAACAGGGATTATAATTTGCAGTGATATATTGGTTTAAATCCTCTGTTTATATAGAATGTGCAGTATTTCTGACATACACAGATGTAGCAGAGCTGACTTTGTTGTGTTAGCAGCTGTGTGATAATAAAGATAATCCAGTAGAATTTCTTTCAGTCCCATGTGCAAAACTGCAGAGAACTGTAGTGCATTGTGCCACATGATAAAGTCAGCTCCTCTACACCTGACCAGCTGATTTCTGCTTTCACCTCTGTATCTATACATTCCAAATAACTAAAACTTTCTACAAATACTTGTTTAGAAAATGTTCTGCTTCTGTTTCCCCACAGACAAGTGCGGCGTGCAGCCCAAATCCAGAGATGGATGTGGATTCGATGGAATTACACCCGAAGAATGTGTAAAGAAAGGCTGCTGCTTCGATAGCTCCGTGCCCGACAGCATCTGGTGCTACAACCCATGGAAATTTGAAGGTGAAGCTGTTACTATAAAATCAGTCCAGTGTTATAAAATATCTATCTATCTATCTATCTATCTATCTATCCCCTATCTATCTATCTATCTCATATCTATCTATCTGTGTCACATCTATTTATCTATCTATCTGTCTATCTATCTATCTCATATGAATCTATCTATCTATCTATCATATCTATCCCATATCTATCTATCTATCTATCACACATCTATCTATCTATCTCTCTCATATCTTTCTATCCCATATCTATCTCTCTCATATCTATCTATCTCATATCTATCTCCCATCTATCTATCTATCTATCTATCTATCTATCTATCTATCTATCTTTCTATCCCATATCTATCTATCTCATATCTATCTCATATCTATCTATCTCCTATCTATATCTATCTCCTATCTATATCTATCTATCTCATATCTATCCCATATCTATCTATCCTTCTATCCCACATCTATCTATCTCTCTCATATCTATCTATCTATCCCATATCTATCTCTCTCATATCTATCTATCCATCTCATATATATCTATCTCATGTCTGTCTATCTCATATCTATCTATCTCATATCTATCTATCTTTCTATCTGTCTGTCTATCCCATATTTATCTATCTATCTCATATCCATCTATCTCATATCTATGTATCTATCTATCTATCTATCTATCTATCTCCTATCTATCTATCTATCTCCTATCTATCTATCTATCTATCTATATATCTATCTCATATCTATCTATCTATCTATCTCATATCTATATCTATCTATCTATCTATCTCATATCTATCTATCTATCTATCTCCTATCTATCTAGCTCATATCTCATATCTATCTATCTATCTATCTATCTCATATCTATCTATCTATCTATCTATCTATCTATCTATCTATCTATCTCATATCTATCTATCTATCTATCTCAAATCTATCTATCTCATATCTATCTATCTCATATCTATCTATCTATCTATCTATCCCATATCTATCTATCTATCTATCTATCTATCTATCTCATATTTATCTATCTATCCCATATCTATCTATCTATTGATCTATCCATCTATCTCTCTCTCTCTCATATCCATCTATCCCGCATCTTTCTATCCCATATCTATCTATCTATCTATCTATCTATCTGTCTGTCTGTCTGTCTGTCTGTCTGTCTGTCTGTCTGTCTGTCTATCTATCTATCTATCTATCTATCTATCTATCTATCTATCTATCTATCTATCTATCCTAGAGTTATACCAGAGTAAGGCACTGTTCACACTAGCCTTGTGATAATTAAAGTCACAATGTTCCTTCAGATCTGTTCTCTGAGAGTTACATCCATTGCCCAAAATCACTGATTTCCATTATGGTTTCTGTTACTATGATGGAAAAAAATATTGCTCTATATTCTTAGCTCTTCTTTCTGTCAAATCTGCTAAAAAAATTATCTGAATGAATCTGATGTCAGTGTGAACAGAGGCTTCTAGATTGTGTAGAGGAAGCAGATTCGTTGGCACGACGCCCCCGTTGACGAACCCAGCTTAGTCTTAGAACAACACTATGGCGGACCTTGTGCTGTTTCCCACACTTTCCTAAGTAGAAGACAAATATAAGAGCTGGTTTCCGTGTAGCCCTGGAGCCCGGCCACATTTTCTATTTAGATTTGTAAATCTGCCCCATGCTTATAATCTTGGAGATTATCTGAGAGCTTTGTGAGCTGTGCTACACCTGTAATATCCACCTTCGTCATTGTGTTAGGAATAGAGTTCCTCAGCTTCGTGCTGTATTTGTCTGCTTATCTGACTCTGATAAATGATATAATTCTGGCTGCATGCAGCCACCCCTAGGGGGAGCTAAGTGTTTCCTTCCACCATGGATTCCATAGCAGTCCCATGGATTTCCTCTATTCTGGGTACACCGCTGATACAGGACTATGGCTATTTACAGGCAGTCCCCGGGTTATGAACTGTAGGTTTGTTCTTAAATTGAATTTGTATCTAAGTCGGGACAGTTATATTTATTAAATGTAATTCTAGCACAAAAGTTTTTTTTTTTTTAGTTTTGGACAGTGCAGGGAAGGGTTTTTACATTTGTTTTGCTGTATGTGCCCCTGTTAAGAAGATTTCACCTTATTTGCTGCTGTGGCATGCTGGAACTTGTTGTTCCATAGCTACTATCTGCTGTGGAACGTGGAACTACAAGTGCCAGCATGCCCAATAAGTCTCCGTTTGTAACTAGGGGACAGAAGTCGGAACAGTGTAAGTCGGGGACTGCCTGTATTAAGTTTTTCCTTTCTCACATTACAGCCACAGAATGTAATCCAGCTGGACCCAAAGCCAGAGTAAACTGCGGCTATCCAGGAATCTCCGAGAGTAACTGCACAACAAAAGGATGCTGTTTTGACTCAAGCATTCCCCAAGTCGTTTGGTGTTATCAGCCCGAAATACAAGCAGGTAGCGCCAAATGTACAATAAGCACATGTAAAAAAAGAATGACTGCTCTGTTGTCACTTAAAGAAACAGTAAAGCTAAATAAAGAAGGAAGAAAATAGAGGAAAGAAAAATCTATCTCTCCTTCCCCCAGGGATTACCATTAGAACAAACAATCTTACTGGAAACACAAGGGTTAATTTTCCCATGATCCATTCCAGTTTCAGCTGACATACAGCCATGAAGGCAGGGTGTAGCCAAAGAGAGGTGCTTAGCATAGCAAATCGAGTCGAGGGGGAGGTCTCCTGCTGCAGTCAGTTGCCTTACAGTCAGGCAGAGGTTATAGAGAAGGAGACGAAAATGGCCGCTCGCCTGGGAAACATATAGAACACTTATTTACATAGGTGTAACTTTAGGTGGGTACGGAGGGGACTGGTCCCCCACTCTTTTTTTGGGTGGGGGACGGTCCCCTCCCCACTTTATAGCCACTTCAATAAAAAAGAATCCATATGAAAGCATGAGAATACGGTAAGTGGGGAGAGCAGAGCTCAGAGGAGGAAGACGTTAACCCTTTGCCACCTATATTTCTGTGCATCTTGGGAGGACAGAGTATACAGCAGCCTCAAGTCTCAGGGCTGAGAGAGAGCAGTGCTAATTGGTAGAGCAGGAGTCAGCAGGGGCTGCCTCACCAATCAGAACGCTGCTCACAGTCCAGCACACTCTGTATCTGGGGCTGTACCATTCCATTGTATACCAAGCCCTCATCAGAGAAGAAGAGAAGCTCTTGCCGAATGCCAACTGCACCAGACTACAGGAGACAGGTGCAGTTGGCAAGGGTGCCAGGCGTTGTGTGTGTGCATGTGAGTAGGGTATGTACTGTATATGTGAGATGTGTATATACTGTACAGCCGTGTGTCTAGCCATGTCAAGTCTTCCCTGCATATAGCAGAGTGCACAGTAAGCCCTGCTATACGCCGCTATACGGTTCTTTTATTTTCCTCATTCTGTTGTGTGTATAACAAATTTAATGGAGTAGTGATGGGGGATGGGAGGGTTTAAGCGAAATTTGCTGCTTTGCACAACATATTTTATTTCCATCTAGAGGGGTTAATATTGTCGAGGGCTGATTTGGTTTTATTTTGCCAGGGCTGCTTTTTAGGCCGTGTTCACACGGCTTATTCACGGCGGATTTGTGCGCCGTATTGAGCTCAAACATCCGCCGTGTATACGGGGCGGTACGGGGGCGGGGCCCGAGCGCGGCGGGGGCGCCGCTCCCGGCCCCATAGACATTGCATTGTTTACGGCGCGTCCACGCCGTAAACAATGTGCATGTCACTTTCTCCCCCCCCGCGGCGGATTTGCCGAGCGGGGAGGAGCGACGGAATCCACTGTTCTCTATGAGAGCAGTGGATTACCGTAATGACTCCGACGGATTGGCGCCATATTGAAGCGCAAATCCGGCGCGGAATACGGCGCCAATCCGTCGGCAAATAAGCCGTGTGAACGGGCCCTAAGTCCTAGTCCGGCTCTACACTTCAGTAATTAGAGAGCCCCTCATAACCTTAGGGATTGCACCAAAAGTGTTTGCCATACGGACTCCGCCTGAGCCTGCTGGGGGAGCTCACAGCGCTCCCTCCGACCTCCTAGCTGGCTTAGAGGAGGCCACTTCACTGCAGGGAGAGGAGGGGAGAGAAGGGAAGGGAAGGGAGGGGAGGTGAAAGGGCGGGTGCGTGAAGGAGGGAAGGATAGGACTATAGGGGATGAGAGGGACAATTGGTCCCCCACGTTTTGAACCAAAGTTACGCCCCTGCTTATTTATGTACTTCTTAAGCCAGAATCAAAGAAGAAAGGATATGAACGCACCACTACGTTTTTTTTTTAATCCTATAATTCATTAGAAATTGCTTCTAGTTACACAGTGGTGTCAGTAATTTTCCTTACCTGCAGCTGAACACAGGATTTCTCACTGCTGCAATTGGGCCATGTGACCTGCACTCTGAGTTGCTTAAACACACAGCATGGTTGTGTGACCCAGAAGTGAATCTCTCTATGCATTCCTTTGGGAGATTCAACATCAGTCTTATAGAAATACATAGAAAGACAGACTTCCTGTCAGCATCCAAAGTGCAGTGTCTTTCTGTTAGGTCACATGACCTGCTCTCTAATTCCCTGAGACTGTTGCATCAGCCAGAAATCCTGTATGCAGCTGCAGGTAAGCAAAATTACTCGTACTACAGTGTATATAAAAGCAATTTCTAATGAACTAAAGAAAAAAAAAAACTTGGAGTGCTCCTTTAAGAAAATAATTTGGTAAAAGGCATTAAAGCCTAACTCCATTATATAATGAGTATTTATTGTACTTCTCCATAGCTTACGTTTGGTTCTCCCTCATAAAACCCCCATACATACTTGAGAAAAAAATTTAGTGGAAGCAACTGACTATACTGTATAGCAGCCTACTGGCATTATCCAGATTTCAATGCCCAATTTTTGTGTTCTCCTTGGAGATAAACAGCTTGTTCCCGTTTATCTATGGAAATGTGTATGGGGAGCTTGGGAGGAACAACTGCTGGCTGAATGAGTGTTCAGCCAACAGCTGTTGAAGGTGTATTCTATATTAGAATATTCCGCAATCTGGACTGCTTTGGGTTGCCTAGCAACCACTCAATCCATGTCTCAGTGACCACTGTCTAGGTACATGCAGCCATGTATACAGAAGTGGTCACCGGAGAAATCTTAGAATGCTTTTTATGGAAAACCATGCAACTCTGAGCCTATATTGCTTTCTATTTTAGTGGAACATGACTGTGTTGCCGTTCAACCAAAGAAGAGAGTCAACTGTGGACCTCCTGGTGTGACCCCTGACCAGTGCAGGGATAACGGATGCTGCTTCGACAGCAGTGTGGCCGGAGTGCCCTGGTGCTTCAAGCCTCAGATTAAGAAAGGTACACGACCCTCCAATTCTTTATTTTCTGGAAGAAGAAATGGAAGCTTCTCTGTAATGTTAATAGAACTGAGCTGCAATACCACACACAACCTGTGAGCAGAGGTGGTGTAGGAAAGTACCCATTTTTCTAATCCTAGACAAGCCCATGGTATCCACACGCTTAATATAGGCTTTCATGGCTGTGATCTTATTACTCGTAATTTAAATAAAGAGCGTAATAGGAGGGCCATTATTGTACACTGTTCTGCAATATATTACCAATCTCAAAAAGTCAAAACACCCCTTTTTGTCATTTTGCATATAAAATAATGAAAAAAAAGGTTCAGAATATTTGGTATCCACACATCCATAAAAGTCTGAATTACCATTTTTGTCCACTTTGCATCCCCAAAAACTTTAAATAGAAATTGCATAAAATGTTGCACGTATACAATGATACCAATAGAACTAGACTTCAACCGTTCCTCAGGTCCATAGATGAAAAAATATAAAAGTTATTGTCAGGAATTAAAAATAAATGCAGTGTAGCATTGTCACAACCACAAGGACCTGAAGTGTAATTGGGGATGATACAGGTCAGAGGTGACAACAGATGTTAAATTTGATGTTATTGCTCTCATACTGGTCACTGGAAGTTCAACATGACTCCTCATGGCAAAGAACTGTCTGAGGATCTGAAAAAAAGTTTTCTTGCTCTACATAAAGATGGCCGAGGCTATAAGAAGATGCCAGCACCCTAACACTGAGCTGCAGCGTGGTGGCCAAGACCAAACAGGGGGCTTAACAATACAGGTTCCATTCAGAACAAGCCTCACATGGTCGACCAAAGAAGCTGAGTGCACGTGCTCAGCGTCATATCCAGAGATTGTCATTACAAAATAGATGTATGAGTGCTGCCAGCATTGCCACAGAGGTTAAAGGCCTGGGGGGGTCAGCCTGTCAGTATTAAAATCATACGATGCACACTACATCAAATTGGTCTGCATGGCTGTTGTCCCAAAAGGAAGTCTCTTCTAAAGATGATGCACGAGAAAGCCCACAGTTTGCTGAAAACAAGAAGACTAAGGACATGGCTTTCTACAACCATGTGCTGTGATCTGATGAGACCAAGATGAACTTATTTGGTTCAGATGGTGTCAAGCGTGTTTGGCAACCAGGTGAGGAGTACAAAGACAAGTGTGTCTGCCTACAGGCAAATATGGTGGTGGGAGTGTCTTTTTTGGGGCTGCATGAGTGCTGCCGGCTGTGGGGAGCCATTGAGGGAACCATGAATGGCAACATGTACTGTGACATATTGAAGCGGAGCAAGCCCCCTCCTTGGGGGCTGCGGGGCAGTTTCCAACATGAAAAGCCCCGAAACACCTCCAAGAGACCACTCCCTTGCAAAAAAAAATGGGGTAAAGGTGGGGACGCCAAGCTTTCTCCGCCCCTAAACCCTATTGACATCTGTGGGCCCTCCTCAAACAGTAATGGAGGAGCGGGCGGGTTCTTTTACCCAGCCCGTGTTCATAGGGAAAGGGGGGAAGAGGATTCCAGGGTTTTCAACCTGTGAAGCTCTAGTGATCCTGCCCAAGAGAGTTAAGACAGTGCTGGAAAATAAGGGCGGCCCAAAAAAACTGACACTTGGGGGCAAAATTTTTCTCCTTCTCATTTAGGGGTGTACTCATTTTGTTGCCAGCGGTTAACTTGATACGGTGTTGATTTATTTTTGGGGGGGCCCCAATCTCCCTGTTTACAGCGTGCACGACTACTTAACAAAAAATAAAAAGTGTCAAAACTTCATTGTTGTCGAAAAAAAAAGGTTAATAACACATTTGAAAAAAAAATATGGGGGGGGTACTTCTTTTGTGTTATTGTAAAAATAACAGAAAAAAAATCTGACATGCATAAAAAAAAGGGACAAAAGAGGGGGAATAACCGGTGGGGAAAAAGCTTTATATTGTTCAAAAACCCCTCTACTAAGGAAAGGAAAGTGTCCCTTAAAGGGGGGGGGCAGTAATCCTACAAATCCCGCAATTTTTGGTTATACACAGTCTTCCAAAAGCAGAAAAAATTCATAAAATTCCGTTCCCCCCGCGAGACCATCCATGGGGGTGCTGCCCAAACTGGAGTAAAAACTGGGGCAAAGGGGGGCATACCAAAAACCTTGCTACCAAAAGGGGATGCTGTTCAAACCTATGACCTGCCCCAGCGGTTTTTTCAAACCCCTGACTTTACGAGGGAAAACATATAAGAGGGTTATATAGGAAAAAAGGAGGGATGGGGATTGGAGTAGTGATCCTCAGAGATAAAGTTAACAGCACAGAAGGGAAAAAAAAATTGGGGGAAAATAGGGTAGGTGCGCAGAGAGTAGATGTTTCAAGACAAAAGGGGTGAGAAAAGGGATGTGGGAGTGGTGATGTTTTTCAGAGAGTAAGTTATACAGAAGAAAGGGAGGGAGTAGTGGGTGATGGGAGTGGTGACGCTGCAGAGAGTAAATGTTTTACAGACCAGAAGGGAGGGAGTAGTGGATGATGAGAATAGTGATGATACAGACAGTGAATGTTTCACAGCACAAAAGGGAGGGAGAAGTAGATGATGGGAGTAGTGATGCTGCAGAGAGTGCATGTTTCACAGCACAAAAAGGAGTAGTGGATGATGGGAGTAGTGATGATGCAGATAGTGAATGTTTCCCAGCACAGAAGGGAGGGAGAAGTGGATGATGGGAGTAGTGAAACTGTAGTAAGTGAATGTTTCATAGCACAAATGGGGGGGGGATGGATGATGGGAGTAGTGATGCTGCAGAGAGTGAATGTTATACAGCACTGAAGGGAGGGAGTAGTCGATGATGGGAGTAGTGATGCTGCAGAGAGTGCATGTTTCACAGCACAAAAAGGATTTGGGGAGAGGGGTAGTGATAGCAGAAAGTGATGTTTTAAAAAGCACTGACGGGAGGGAGAAGTGGATGAGGGGAGTAGTGATGCCACAGAGGGCTATAACTCGGCTCTTTACAATTGTCCTTTGTTTTCTTTTTTCCTTTCCCCGTTAAACCCTTGAGTAAGGATTTTTGCGCGGTCACTGCTGTCCCCCTCCACGCCCCGATTCCACCTCCAGTAATTGGATCTATGTACTTTCAGCCACTTGTGATCCTCATAAATAAAAATATAACATTTTAGATTGCATTGTCTTCTCACATTTATTTACAATTTTGGGAGATGAAGGGTGCTGCTGAGCTGGGTTTGTCAGGTGCTGCTGAGCTGGGTTTGTCAGGTTCTGTGGCGGGTTTGTCAGGGTTCTCTGACTGGGTTTGTCAGGTTCGTTTGGGTGGGTTTGTCGGTGCTGCTGACTGGGGTTTTATGTGCTGCTGAGCTGGGGTTTTCAGTTTTGTGGCTGGGTTTGTCAGGTTCTGCTGAGCTGGGTTTGTCAGGTTCTGCTGAGCTGGGTTTGTCAGGTTCTGCTGAGCTGGGTTTGTCAGGTGCTGCTGAGCTGGGTTTGTCAGGTGCTGCTGAGCCCGGTTTTGTAGGTGTGCTGGCTGGGTTTGTCGGTTTTGCTGAGCTGGTTTGTCGGGCGCTGAGCTGGGTTTGTCAGGTTCTGTTGAGCTGGGTTTGTCAGGTGCTGCTGAGCTGGGTTTGTCAGGTGCTGCCGAGCTGGGTTTGTCAGGTGCTGCCGAGCTGGGTTTGCCTTTTGCACTCTACCTAATGATGGCGCATTGTGACATACGCCAAATAGCAAACTTAATGAATAAATGACAAGTATATTCTAGATGTAGCAGAGCTGGATTTTCAAGACATCAAAAGGCAGTCAAGCTACTTAAGAAGGAAATTTGCTACCCCCCGGAGCCTACTATAAAATGGAAAACCAGCTGAAGATCCCCCTGGGCCCCAATGGGGAAAATACTCCAAAATCTTGCATAGATCATAGTTGCAACGATCTGCAAAAGTGGGAGATCGTAAAAAATTTGCATGGCCACGCCCATCTTGTTGGTGTGCCACGCCCCTTAGGAAAAGCTACACCCCCCTCCACCAAAACAAAACTCTGGAAGAAAGGGCAGGTAGATGCCCCCCAGCCAGGGACGCCCCTTTAGTCAGGGAGTGCCCCCTTTAAAAGTCAGGGAGTGATCCCAAATAGCCCGTAGTACCCCCTATGTAGCCGGGAGTCCCCCTTGTAGCCAGGCATTGTCCCCCGTACCTTTTGCCCGCAAGTACCAGGTATTGCCCCCAAGTTTGCCAGGTATTGCCCCCGTAGCCAGGGGATTGCCCCCAGTAGCCAGGTATTGTCCCCCGTAGCCCAGGGATTGCCCCAGCGCCCGGCATTGCCCCCAGTCCCGGCATTTTCCCCCAGTAGCCGGTATTGCCCCGGTGCCAGGGATTTCCCCATGGCCAGATATTCCCCATACCAAGCATTGCCCGTACCGGTAGTTCCCAGTAGCTAAAAAAAAAAATAAAAAAAAAACTTCACCTCACCAGGCTCCCAGCAACCCCTCCAGCTCCACGATCTCCTCAGCTTCGAGGGGGGTGAGTGCAGCCGCGCGTCACACCCCCCGGACGCGATCTGTAGTTTAAAACGCCACCGGGCGGCACTGTAAATACGGGGAGAAGCAGGAGGGGTAAAATCCCCTCCTGCCAAGGCCGGGGGCAAAAGGTTTTTTGGTCCCTAGGCCCAAATACTGCCAATGGACCCCCCCCTCGTCCCCAAAAAATTGCACCCTCCCCAATGCCTCTCGCCCCTGCGCCAGGCCCCCTCTCCCCTGCACCCCCTCTCCCCTGCACCATTACTCTCTCCCCACTTAGACGCATCATTGTTACTAAAAACACTCCTAAAAACCAAGACCCAAAACTATTACTATTTAAAGGGCTCAAATAATCCTGCCAAAACCCTGACCGAACGCGACCCCCCATGTGACTATCCACTGCACACAGGCCCAGAGACAAAAATTACCGCCATACAGGGACCAGATAGGGGGTAGATACTAGTTGTATGTAGGCCAGCAGAAATATAATTTATTACACTGCAGTTACATTTAGTGACTCACCGGAGACGTCTTTTCTGATCAGCGCGTTCACCTTCCTTTTCTTCTCCTCCGGTTCACACCTTCAAAGCCAATTTGCTCCCGGCCAATACTCGTCCCCGAGGATTTGGACACAAAACAAATCCTCACATTTCCAGCAACTGCTTACTTATAGGTATATAAGTCCCCCTCAGTTAGACAGGTATATATGTCCCCCAGATAGGAAGCTATAATGTCCCTGCAGTTAGACAGGTATATAAGTCCCCTCAATTAGGCCAGATATATAGGTCCCCATCATTAGGCAGGTATATAAAATAAAGGGTCACTCAGGCAGGTATATAGATATAGGGGCACGCTCAGGCATGCATATAGGGGCACTCAGGCAGGCATATAGATATAGGGGCACTTAGGCAGGTATATAGGGCACACAGGCAGGCATATAGATATAGGGGCACACAGGTAGGTATATAGGGGCACAGAGGCAGGCATATATAGATATAGGGGACACACAGGCAGGTATATAGGAGCACACAGGCAGGTAAATATAGGGGCACACAGGCAGGCATATATAGATATAGGGGCACACAGGCAGGTAAATATAGGGGCACACAGGCAAGCATATATAGATATAGGGGGCACACAGGCAGGTATATAGGGGCACAGAGGCAGGCATATATAGATATAGGGGGCACACAGGCAGGTATATAGGGGCACACAGGCAGGCATATATAGATATAGGGGGCACACAGGCAGGTATATAGGTGCACACAGGCATGTATATAGGGGCACACAGGCATGCATATATAGATATAGGGGGCCAGAGGCAGGGATATAGGGGGCCAGAGGCAGGCATATATAGATATAGGGCGCCAGAGGCAGGCATATAGGGGGCCAGAGGGAGGTATATAGGGGGCAAGAGGAAGGCATATATAGATATAGGGGGCCAGAGGCAAGTATATAGGGGGCCAGAGGCAGGCATATATAGATATAGGGGCCAGATGCAGGTATATAGGGGCACACAGGCAGGCATATATAGATATAGGGGCACACAGGCAGGTATATAGGGGCACAGAGGCAGGCATATATAGATATAGGGGGCCCACAGGCAGGTATATAGGGGACCAGAGGCAGGCATATATAGATATAAAGGGCCAGAGGCAGGTATATAGGAGCACACAGGCAGGCATATATAGATATAGGGGGCACACAGGCAGGTATATAGGTGCACACAGGCATGTATATAGGGGCACACAGGCAGGCATATATAGATATAGGGGCACACAGGCAGGTATATAGGGGGCACAGAGGCAGGCATATATAGATATAGGGCGCCAGAGGCAGGCATATAGGGGGCCAGAGGGAGGTATATAGGGGGCAAGAGGAAGGCATATATAGATATAGGGAGCCAGAGGCAGGTATATAGGGGCCCAGAGGCAGGCATATATAGATATAGGGGCCAGATGCAGATATATAGGGGCACACAGGCAGGCATATATAGATATAGGGGCACACAGGCAGGTATATAGGGGCACAGAGGCAGGCATATATAGATATAGGGGGCACACAGGCAGGTATATAGGGGCACAGAGGCAGGCATATATAGATATAGGGGGCACACAGGCAGGTATATAGGGGCACAGAGGCAGGCATATATAGATATAGGGGGCACACAGGCAGGTATATAGGTGCACACAGGCATGTATATAGGGCACACAGGCAGGCATATATAGATATAGGGGGCCAGAGGCAGGTATATAGGGGGCAAGAGACAGGCATATATAGATATAGGGGGCCAGAGGCAGGCATATAGGGGGCCAGAGGGATGTATATAGGGGGCAAGAGGCAGGCATATATAGATATAGCGGGCCAGAGGCAGGTATATAGGGGCCCAGGAGCAGGCATATATAGATATAAGGGGCATGAGGCAGGCATATAGGGGGGCCAGAGCAGGTCTATAGGGGCACAGAGGCAGGCATATATAGATATAGGGGGCCAGAGGCAAGTATATAGGGGGCCAGAGGCAGGCATGTATAGATATAAGGGCCAGAGGCAGGTATATAGGGGACCAGAGGCAGGCATATATAGATATAAAGGGCCAGAGGCAGGTATATAGGGGGCGAGAGGCTGGCACATATAGATATTGGGGCCAGAGGCAGGTATATAGGGGGCCAGAGGCAGGCATATATAGATATAGAGGGCCAAGGCAAGTATATAGGGGGCCAAGGCAGGCAAAAATATAGCTATAGGGGCCAGAGGCAAGTATATAGGGGGCCAGAGGCAGGCATATATAGCTATAGGGGCCAGAGGCAGGTATATAGGAGGCCAGAGGGAGGCATATATAGATATAGGGGCATACAGGCAGTTAAAAATAACAACATTTATACTCATCTTACCTGCTGCCTGGGCGCGCGCTCCTCTTCAGGCCACGCCTCCAGCGCCGGGACGCTCCTGCGGCAGCTCCTCGGGCGCACAGCCTATGATGACTGTGCGCCCGAGAGAGGCAGCGTCGCGATGACATCACTTCATCGCACGCACCCCAGCTGAGCTGCAGGGGCCGCGTGGGTCCTCAGCGCTATGAGGACCCGGCAGCCCCGCTGTGTCAGATGCGTGGCCTAGCGGAGGACCCAAAACCGATTCCTCCGGGAGCCGGCCTCCAACACTGGCTGCGGAGCAGGGAGCGCTCGCTCTCCGCTCTGCAGAAGCCCGCAGCTGTATGTGCGTCCAGCGGACGCACATACAGCTAAAGCATAGTTGCCAACTTTCGATAATGAAAAAGCAGGAGAATTTAGTGGGCGGCGCGCTTAGCGCGCCGCGGCAAAAATTTGCATGGAAAACCCCCATCTTGTTGGTATGCCACGCCCCTTCAAAAAAGCCACACCCACTCCACCAAAACTGCATAACGGCTTTGGAAGAAAGCCAGGTAGATGCCCTTATAGCCAGGTAGTACCCCCCCCAAAACCAGGTATTGTGCCCCTTACAGCCGGTAGATGCCCCCTCTGTAGCCAGGTAGAGCCAAATTTTGTAGCCAGGTAGATGCCCCCCTTTGTTAGCCAGGTAGGTGCACCCCATTGTTAGCCAGGTAGGTGCCCCCATTGTTAGCCAGGTAGGTGCCCCCATCTTTTTGCAAGGAAGTGCCCCCATTGTTTGACAGGTAGATGTCCCCTCTGTTGCCAGGTAGATGTCCCCTCTGTTGCCAGGTAGAATGTCCCATCTGTTAGCCAGGTAGTGCCCCATCTGTTAGCCAGGTAGTGCCCCCATCTTTTAGCCAGGTAGTTCCCCCATCTGTTTGCCAGGTTGTGCCCCCTCTGTTAGCCAGGTAGTGCCCCCTCTGTTAGCCAGGTAGTGCCCCCATCTGTTAGCCAGTTATGCCCCCATCTGTTAGCCAGGTAGTGCCCCCTATGTTGCCAGGTAGTGCCCCTCTGTTAGCCAGGTAGTGCCCCCTCTGTTAGCCAGGTAGTGCCCCCATCTGTTGCCAGGTAGTGCCCCCCCTGTTTTCCAGGTAGTGCCCCCTCTGTTTGCCAGGTAGTTGCCCTCTCTTTAGCCAGTAGACCCCCCCCCCTAAAGCAAATAAAAATTAAATAATAAAATCCACTTCCCTTTACCAGGTCCTGCAAGGGCGCGGCCAGCCCCCGCCCGACTCTTCGCGGCGCAGGGGAAGTAGACACCGCGCGTCACTCCCCCTGCACCCGCGGTCACTTCCCCCGCGCCTTTCACCTGTAGACGGCGCAACCCCGGGCCCGTACATACAGGGAGAGGGGGGGAGGGAGCCTCCCTCCTCCCTCCTCCCCGCACAGTGAGACCGCGGGCGGGTGAGGGGGGCCCCCGGGGGGGCCGCTGCACCCGCCTGTAGGAGCGGGGTCCCCGGCGCAAGAGTAGCGCACCAGCCTACCTTGCGCCGCGGAAATTTAAAGGACCCCCGCCGCCGCGGGGCGGGGGGGGGAATGCCAACCCCCCGGGGGGGCGGGAGGGGCCCCAAATAGCGGGACCCCCCCGCCAAAAACGGGAGAGTTGATGTATGACAAAAGAGACCACCACGCTCAGGCCCATGGCAGCAGCCTGGAGCCGGGGATTGGGGCCCCTGCCTGCCCCCTTTAAGACAGGCAGAGGTAAGCCCCCTAGGCGATCGCCTACCCTCCCTACCCGTCGTCCTGCCTGCCTCCCCCCCCTCACAGTGAGACGCCCGGGCGGGGGTGAACGTGCTGCGGCCGCTTCACCTCGTAGGAGCGCTCAGAGGCCCCAGAGTAGGCACCACGCTACTCTGTCCCCGGTATTTAAAAACCCCCGCTGCCTCTGGGGCGGGGAGGAATCCCCAACTCTGCCGGGGGGCGGCCCCAATTGCGGACCCCCCCCGCCAAAAAGCGGGAGAGTTGGATTTTATGGCATAGACTGTGGGGTGAAAAATGTAAAGTCTACTGATATATGGGGGGCCACCCCCTAATAAGGGGACATAGGGACTAAAAGGGGCATCTAAAAATCACTTTCTATGTGGGGCCAGGAGATTTTTTGGGGGTCATGGACTTTTAACACAAGGGCCCCGGGTTTAAAAAAAAAGGACCCCGGTTACCTGGTACAGGAAAGGCGTACAGGACATGTAGTACCCCACTGTACTGTAGAGAGGCCTGTAGACCCCAATCACTGCTGCACCCCACTAATACATGTAAGAGCATTAAAAGGACATGTAGTACTGCACTTACTGTAGAGAGGAGCACAGACCGCCAATCACTGCATCCCCTCACTAACATTAAGAAAAGTAAGGACATGTATTACCGCTTTGTACTGTATGGAGGCGCTAAAAACCACCAACACTGCATGACCTCACTAATACATAAAAAGAGCGAAGGACATGTAGTACTGCACTGTACTGGAGAGGCGTGTAGACCCCCAACACTGATGACCCCAAATACATGTAAAGCGTACGGACAGGTACTGCACTGTACTGTAGAAAGGGGATAGACCGCCAGTCACTGCATCACCTCACAATACATGAAAGGGCAGTAAAGGACATGTAGTACCGCACTGTACTGTAAGAGGCGCTACTAACCACCAATCACTGCACACTGCACAATACATGAAAAGAGCAGTACAGGACATGTAGTCCCGCACTGTACTTAGAGAGGCGCATAACCCCCAAATCACGCATCACTGCAAAATACATGTAAAGCAGTACAGAAATGTAGTACCGCACTGTACTGTAGAGGGCCTTAGACCACCAATACTGCATGTCCCTCACTAATACAAAATTTTTTACAATAAAAGTTCATGATACTTGGTTGGATTTCCCATCAATCACTTGAGTCACAGTGTCTGAAGTGTGGGGTGTGTCGGGTCATATACAATGCTGGAGATATTTAAACCCGAAATTGAGGGAAAACCAGGGCCACATGCATGAAAACTTTGAGGCCTATTGGCAAAAAAAACCCATGTAACCCATGGCAAAAAAGTGAGTTTAACCTAAACAGTTTTCATACTGTGGCCCTTAATTTGTACTGTGTGTCCTTCCTCCCCAGTATTAACTGTCATACGTCCCAATTTTCAAAAAATATACAAATCGTCCCAGCAAAAAAATATGCAGTGCCCCTATGAAAAGCAAAAATCACCATCCAGCTCAGATAACGCGCCATATAGTGACCAAAAAACCCCCCTTATTAATACAGTGCATAAAAACTACTATTTAAGCGCAGATGGGTGCAAGCAATCCCGTGGTCCCCCTTCCAGGGTGGGGTGATGAATATGACCCTCCAAGAGTCCCAATTTCTATATTCGATGGGTATCATTGCAAATAAAACTTTTTTTTTTAGAAAACCAAAAAGAAACCGGGGGCCTGTAAAGAGGCTGTATTACAGTATGTCTCCTGCGGGGGCGCAATCAATTCTTTACATGTACCAAGCATGGGGAAAAATTTCTAAGCACTGAGCCCTAAAAGGAGAGAATGTTTGAAGCTTTTTTTTAGGTATAAAGGTATAGGGGGCAATTTCATTCGGATCCATAGGCGCCATAAATCCTCTGCTGCATAAGAAACCAGTAGAAGGGGAGGAGATCCTTAACAATTTTGTATTGGAGTTAAGGGAACCCCCAGGCTTTGGGGAAGTATATAAAAAAAACAAATTAAAAGGGGG
>JAODAL010050376.1:0-27454 GCA_025379985.1 Phyllomedusa bahiana
AAGGGAAGGCCTAAACGCGAAACATTCTTACAGACAGATCAAGATTTTCAGGTAGGGGTGTATAGAAGTAAAATGGGTGGACCAATTTGGGGGGAAAAGGGTAGGATAAAAAAAAGGGGAAAAACAGTGGCCTGATTTATGGGAGTGACAACTGCGCTGCACATAAACTGGTTTTTGGGAGGGATGAAGAAATAAATAGTAATGTTGGAGTTTGGGGGAATTTTTTACATTTTTAATATGAATGATAAATGACATGTTTAAAACAAGCATAATGTAACAGGGGCACATAAAAAAACCTCGAAATTCGACATAAATTTTAGAGCATTAAAAGGGGGTTTTTTTTGCCATGATGTAATGTTACTGGGATCCTCCAAAAGGGTATTTAATCATTTTTCAAAATTTATGTTATTAAAAGTGAAGCCTCTGAGAGCTACAGCATTTCTAAATCCCCCTTAGTTCCTAAAGCTTCAATAGACACGACCAGAAAGCGACAGGCCCGCTTGCATGAAACACTTCTGATGACAGGAAAAAAGAAGGCTTAGGGGCTGGGAGAAAGTGCAGTGTATGAGCCGTGTCTTGTGTATAGAGAATAACTGTTTAAAAGTTTTATTTGAGTTAATTTTGAACGCTCCCCTTATTCCTCCTCTCTGCTCACGCCCTCCCTCTCTCCCCTGCACCTTCAGACTAAAGCATGTTTGTTTTTTTTCTACCCCCAGCTGATAAGGGGTAAGTAACCTCCGGGAAAAACCCCCTTTAAATTTCCCCCAGCTGCCTCCTTTTTTTGGCTTTTAAAAGATTTTTCTCTTTTTCATAAACCATGACCCCTGCAATTATTTTTCATTGAGGAGGCAAGGTTGAAACAGATGATTTCCTTTTTTTTTCACGCTATCAACATTTAATTTTTGGTATAAATTACACATGACTTTTTTTCATTTTGCTGTGCACTTTTGTACAAATTCCAATCACTTTATAAAAAAAGAGAAAAAAATAAATTTTTTTTTGTGTCAACTTATTTGAAAGGGCCAAATTTTTATTAAACTATTGACGGGGCTGGTTTTTGGGTTTTTTTTTTTTGGAACAATCTGTAGTTTTCATTGAACCAGGCAGAGGGGTATTGGGCAAAAAAGGGTGAAAGGGAGAGGGGTTTGGGTAAGAAAGGAGTAGACAAAAAATTGGTCAGTGAAATAGCTGAAGTCAAAAACAAAAAACATGCTAAAAACACTTTTTGCTAACAAAAGAAAAACTAGGTATGTGCAACGGCATGTTATTCGTTTTGGGATACTTTTTTAAACAAGACAGGGAAAACCTCAAAGAAGCTTTTAGCTATCTCAATACATGAAAAAAAATTTTGAGACTTAGTTCACATGTTTTGATCCAAAAATTTTTTAAGCCACCCCCAGCTTACAACGGGATCTCAAAGGGGGTAGTCCTACCTATTTTTCCCCTCTCATTTGAGTCCAATTCAGATTTCCCTCATTTGGGGTCAACAACCTCCATAATACAAGAAAAAATAAAAAATAAAAGCAACAACCTTAAAACTTTTAAGGTGGGTGCTTTTTTTTTTTTTTTCTTCTGCTTTTAGGGAGGTCTTTTGACCCAAAGAAAAAGTCAAATTGGACCAAATGAGGGTAAAAAAAGAGTAGGACCACCCCCTTGAGACCCGTTTTAACCCGGGGGGAGGTTTAAAACTTTTTTTGATAAAAACAGTGAACTAAGAATCTCAATTTTTTTTCATGAAAGGGGATACATTTTTTAGGCGCTGTTTGGATCCGTTTTTTCAAACCCCCTAAAGGGGAAACCAAAGCATCTAACAATGTCATGTGATTACATTGCTTCATGTAAAACACCATCAGTTTTGGGACTATGATCGCCAACGGCGTGCTTATATCATCTTTCTATGCGCTTTCAATCCGTTCAAAGAATTGTTAGTCATTCTGATTTTTTCACACAGCGGGCACCGTATTTAAAACTAAGGGTGCTTTTTCTGTTGCACCCAAAATGTTCCAAACATAACCTGTGTGTTGGATGCTTTTTTGGATGCAATTTACTAGCCTTTTTAATCTTTTTTTGGACCAAAAACAACCCAACATCCCGGTGAACATACCCTAAAGGGGACAAAACTGAAAGAAATTGTCTTTTTAAATAGATACAAAAGTGCTGTCTTTGAAAGGGGTAAATTATGAACCAGGCAAAAAATTGATGAAAATTTAAACAAAATTTTTTCACACTGAGCAGAAAACGATTAAAAAATCATCCAAAATCATGGGGACATCTCAAAAAGTGCTCATATCCAAAGGCAGCAAAAGCCAAAGAGACATAGATGTCAATAAAAACACGTTTGGGCAAATGCCTTTACAAAAACATCAAACAGGGAAATAAGATCTTATATAAAAGAATGATAGGTCCTGTAAGCAAGATGTAGGGAGAGCCCCACAAAGATGTAATCCAAAATAGTGGAATGCTGGCTGTGGCAAGGAGCAAAAGGACTAACATCCGAGGTCAGGGATTGCCGGCAAACCCCCATGGCTGCTGACATGGCGGGGCCTGGACTTTAAAGGGAATCTGTCGCCAAATTTTTTATTTTTACTTTTTAAATAAAGCGCCGACCATGCTTTTCTTCTTTGCCTTTTTTTATTTTCTGTTGTAGATTTTCAATTCAGTCACTAAGTCTGATTGTGGGGACGGGTTTCTTGCCTGCCTTTTTTAACAGCATTAGAGAGATCTTTACAGCAGCTTCATGCACATAGGACCTTAAGACTGACTCGCCCCCATTGTTTTTCTATAGGGGGGTTTTCAGTCTTGCTCGGGGACCGGGAAGAAGTCAGTGTGCGGGGACGTGAGAAGGGGAGCTGTGACTATTGGATTTAACTTGACTTAACATGGGTCTCTTTTTGTTTAATCCTGTTTGTGCGATAAGAGCAGACTACTGAAAATGTCCTCACAGAAAGGGAAATTCAGACTATTATTACTTAGTACTAAATGAAAACTGCGGATTAAGAATTATTAAAAAAAAATGGGAAATGATATGGAAAATTAAAAAAAAAATCCTAAAAACTGTGTTGAACATAAAAACTAGTTAAACATAAGAATTTTTTTATCACTTCCCCTTTTTAAAGGGTTTTAAAACATTTAAATTTGCCCGTACACCTGACTGTTTTCTAAAAGATTCAATTTCAAATCCGAGGGGGAGTCTCCCCCTCTCAGGGGTTGTGCCCCTCTCCCCCAAGGGGGTTTTGGTCCTCCTGCCGAGAGGCGTGTCCCCCTCACGAAGAGCTGTGACATCATAAATTTCTTTTGGGGTGAGTAAAAAGGGGAAAGGGATCCTGGAGAGGACAGCTCTGCAGTCTCCTGCATGCTTAATAGGGGTTGCAGAGCCTACAGCTTTAGGCTCCACAAGCTCCTTGTTTTTGCTAAAAAACATTATCCCACCACCCTGAACGATGAAACACTTTGGGGAAAAGGGCCCCCTTTCCCCCCACCCCCCCCTCCCCCTCCGTTATAAGGGGGGAGACTGAATAAAGACTTTTTTCACAGGGAGTTTACACTACGTGAAAACAAGCGCTTTAGGGACCCCATTTTGGGGGGTCCGCCCCTTTCAGTCCCCAAGAAAAAGGAATCTAAAAATTAAAACATTGCTCCTGGGCTAAAACACGAAGGGGGCTTTCCCACAGGGGGAACCCCCGCCTCTCCCATTTTTACAGAGCCCGTTTCGGCCCCGCCCTTGAAAAGAATTGCAAGCATTTTTTTTCCCAAGAGGGAGCGCAGCTGCTTCCCCAAAGTGAACGCCGCTCCGTGTTCACCCCCGAAGACGTGGGGAACAAGCCCTGGGACGGGTTTTAATATAGGGGGAGAAAGGGGAAAGACTTTTTTATATGGATAAACCCACAGTGTAATAAGACTGGGGAAAAGGGAGGGAGCACAGGATAAAAAGTGTGTTAAATGGGGGGAGAGGGGAATTTTAGAGGGGAGGGGAGGGGTTAAACAGTCATTAATTCCCCAATTGTTCACCTTTAAAGAGCGGGAGTTTAAAGATAAGACAGCAGCCCTCTCAGATAGCTGGTTTCACTTTTGGTTTCTCACAACCAGGGGGGAGTAAACACAGAGTGGGGCAGGAAACCAAAATCAAAACGCAGGGGGCGTGTCCAAAGGGCTTTTTTCCCATCAGGGGTCGTGCCCAAACCCGGTTTAATTTAAATTCAGCCACCCCAATCACAAAAAAAGGGGGGGGGTTTTCCCAACCCCACCCTGCGGGGCAGAAAAAAGTTGTAGTTTGCGCATTTTAGCTCATATCTGCTATACAAAGGACTACTTAAGGGCAAACCAATTACAAAAGTGCTTTTTTTAAACTGTCCCCCAAAATTTCTGAGATATGGGTCTTTATAGCGAAAACCCCCTTTTTAAAGGGGCAGAGAAAAAAGGGGCAGACAAAAAGGGCATGAAAAGTTTTGTGCAGTCAGCCTTCAAACCCTGTACGGTGGCCCCCAAAAACCCTCACCAGCAGGGGGCTAAAAGAAACCATCTGACATTAATGTTATGGAAAAAGAGAGTGAAAAAAAATTTAAAGGGCGTAAAAAAATAGGGTTATCTCTTGTAAAATTACTGGACACAACAAGGGCAACTTTAAGAAATTCAAATGATAGCTTATACCCTGCTCCCTAGCCCCAACAAATTTAAGTCAAAACACTCGTAGTGTACAAAAAGGAAATTCTTTTGGTTTTCCTAGTGCACTCCCAGCCCGGGGGCATTGACATAAGCCTGCCCAAAAATAAAGGAAATCCGGGTACTAGCAGTTTCACTACATAGTGTACATTTGAAAGTGGGGAGCATACTGTGACTTTTTGAAGCTTTGCTTACTAGTCCCACAGAATACCCCGTAAAACCCTTCAACCGGTTTGTTTGGATTTGGCTGTAAACTAGCGGTTTCCTTATTTTTTTTTTGTCCTTAAAAAACAAATGCTTATTTAGATAAACTTTTTTCACCTTTTCCAGTCCCCATTAGGGAAAAATTTACTAAACAGAGGCCTTTTAAATTGTGAAAAAGAAACAGAAGGGCCCAAAACACAAAAGGTCATTTCATGCTTTCCAAAATTAAAAAAGAAGTGCGCGTTAAAATTTAAAAGCTTTTGACCTTGTGGAGCAGAAATTTCCCAAATACAAACACTCTCATAGAAAAAAAACTAACCCTTTGGCCCCAGCAAGCGCTTTGGAAAAAATTTTTCACCAAGGGAAACAATAAAAACATTGTTTTTACCCCTTTCATTTTAAAATTTTTTTTTAAAAAAAACAAAAAGAAATTTAAATTTTTCAAAGAGAAAAGAAAAAAAAAAAGGGCCCCCAAAAACGGGCAGAGCTATGTCAAAAAGGCTTTATGGTGCCCTTTGTACTAATGGGGTTTTAAAACCCGCGTGGGGAGTGTATTACAGAGACTTTTTTCCCCAAAACCCATGGGATCTAGAAATAATTAAAATTAAAACAACTGCCAACATGCCCCAAAATTTTCCCATACGCCCCTGTATGGGAAATTTTTTAAAAAATGCAGAAATATTTGTAAGGGCCTAACAACATATTTTGGGGGGTCCCAAAACATGTTGTCTATAACTTACCAAAATCAAAATAAAACAGTTTTAAGGGGAAAACAAAAACATTAAAAAACACTTTAAAGGGAAAAACCCCAATTCCTTTAAAACCCCAGTGTCCTCCCTAAGAAGGGTTAGCAACAGACTTTGCAAAGTAATTTCCAGCCACTTTATCCTATTAAACTTAAAGGGGTTTTTTTCACCACGCTTTTTTACTGAAATTTACAAGCAGCTATTTCCACCTCACCCCCTCTCCTCAGGGTTTTGGTTGGGTTTTATAGCAAGGGTTTGCATATTTAAACTTTTAGCTGAACCCTAATGCTGACAGTGCAGAGATTGTTTTTCTGCAGTAAAAAACAAAAGTACCAATGCTAGTGTGGAAATCCAATTTTTTTAAGAGCTCAGTCTGTCAATGGAGTGACCTCACTCCCTGCTCTCCAGCTAGATAACAGAGTATGGTCTTTTATGCAGGTTACCATAGAAACCTTGTCCCCTGCACCCGTACTCCTGCACATGTCTGTGTGTAGCACCGCGGCCTGTAATGTTGGGACATGGGCCACTACAGCTCTCCATGCCGCTCCTTGTACTCACCCTCCGCGCTCCTTGCGCTGTCTCTGCTGGCTGGTGCATGTGTCACCACTCCCTAGGGTGCACACATTGGCTCTGTGAGGGGGGTAATTGGGTAATTGCCAGGCACTGACCAATGGCGTACCTAAATGCTGGGCATATATACTACCTAAATGCTTGGGACCTATATTTATACCTACCCTAATTGCCTGGGCCCTAAATATAGTTACACTACAAGCTGGAGCCCTATAATATATATACCACCTTAAGATTAAGGCCTTATATACCTACATAAATGTTGGGAGCTCCCTATATAACTACCTAAATGCTGGGCCCCTATATATACCTACCTAATCGCTGGGGGCCTATATACCAACCTAAATGCTGGGGCCATATATATACCTACCAAAATAACTGGTGCCCTAGTATAGACCTAAGCTAGCTGCTGAGGGCCCTTGAATCAGACCTACCTAACTGGCTGGGGGCCCAAAGAGACCTACCTAGCTTACAGGGACCTTACATAACTACCTAACTGCTGGGGGACCTATATATACCTACCTAACAGGGGGCCCAATATATACCTACCGAACATCTGGGGCCCAAAATATTCTTACCTAACCACGAGGGGGCCCTTATAAACCTACCTTCCTGCTCGGGGTCCTATAAATACCTCCCTACTTGCTGGGGCCCAATAATATACCTACCAAACTGCTCTGGGCCTCTATATAAATCGCATACTGCTGGGGCACTATATATACCTACCTAACTGCTGGGGGGGTCCTATAAATATCTACCTAAACTGCTGAGGTGGCCCCCTATATATACCTACCAACTTGCTGAGGCCCATAACACATACAATACCTAACTGCTGGGGGGGCCCTAAATATACCTGCCTACAGTGATGGAATTAATTATTTGATCCTTGCTGATTGTGTAAGTTTGCCACTGACAAAGACATGAACAGTCTATCATTTTAATGTAGGTTAATTTTAACACACTGAGGGATAGAATACCCTAAAATAAAAATCCAAACAACACATTGTATAAAAAATATAATTTTTGCATTTTGCAGTGAGAAATAAGTATTTATCTCCCGCAAACAAGAACATAATAACTTGGTGGTAACACCCCTTTGTTGGCCAAGCACAGCAAGTAAGACTATTTTTGTAGTTGATGATGAGGTTTGCACAAAGTCAGGGAGAAATTATGTCCATTCCTCTTTCCAGATCATCACTAAATCATGTAGATTTTGAGTGCTGTCGCTTGGCAACTTGGAGCTCAACTCCCTCCATAAGTTTTTCTATGGATTAAGGTCTGAGACGCTAGGCCACTCCATGACCTTAATGTGCTGCTTCTTTTGAGCCACTGCTTTGGCTGCCATGGCTGTATGTTAGGTCCATTGTCTTGCTGGAAGACTCCAGCACGACCCAATTTTTTTAATTCCCTGGATATTTACGGTATGTTGCTCCAACATTCACCCATGATGTGTTGAAGAAGTCCTGTGCCTTTAGCAGAGAAACCCCCCGCAAAGTGTAATGTTTTAAAAACACCCCCATGTTTGACATTGGGGACGGTGTTTCCTTTGGTCATAGGCAGCATTTTTTCTCTCCTCCAAACACGGTAAGTTGAGTTAATGCCAAAAAGCTCAATTTGTGTCTTAATTGACCACAACCTTCTGCCAGTCATTCACAGAAATCATCCCGGTGTTCATTGGCAAACATCAGACTGGCCTACCACCTAGTGCCTTCTTGAGCAGGAGATCCTTTGCAGGCACTGCAGATATTAAACCAATACGGTGTAAATGGTGTTTTCCAATGGTTTTTCTTGGTGACTGTGGTCCCAGCTGCCTGAAGATCATTAACAAGTTTCTCCTGTGTAGATTTATGCCTGATCTCTCCCCTTCCTCATGATCAAGGATACCCCACAAGGAGAGATTTTGCATGATCCCCCAGATCGATGTTGATTGACAGTCTTTTTATATTTCTTCCATTTTCTTAACTATTGCACTTACAGTTGTCTCCTTCTCACCCACCTCTTACTTTTGGTTTTGAAAGCAACCCAGTTTTGTGCAGGTCTATGATCTTGTAAAATAGTCTCCAAAAAAATGGGAATAAAAGAGAACAAAGAGTGGCTTTTGATCACTATATTTACTATTTTGCCATAGGCAAACTTAAACTCTATCAGTTCACTATTATAAAACACTAAAACTTAATTTTTTATTATGTATAACACTTAACCTCTATACGCACTTTTAAAAAAAACCCTAATTTCTAACCTTCAATAAATCCCTCTCTACTTCTGAAGGAATCGCTCCCCTTCTATTATCAAGTCTGGTGGAACCCCACCTATTAACAGGAAAACCTTATATATACAGTAATTTACTAACTCCAGTAAGGGATCCCAATCATCCCTAATCTAATGTACATAAAACATATAAGGTGTTCTTTCTGATACCCTCTGCAGCGGGAAAACACTTGTAGATAGAGGTGAGAAATCACAATTTAAAACATCATGCCTGACCTCCCCAACATGTTTCACCAGCTAAACTGGATTCATCAGGGGTTGAGAGGTTAGAAATCAGGTTTTTAAATAGTGCGTTAAGTGTTATACATAATAAAAGTAACATTTTAGTGTTTTATAGATAGAGACAGGGGCGTAACTACCGGGGTAGCAGACATAGCAGCTGCTACGGGGCCCGGACTCTTAGGGGGCCCGGAGCAGCTGCTAACACGTCTGCTCCCCCGGCAATATTGATCCTGCGCCACCCCCGCCAGCAGGGTCAGGAGGAGAAGCACTCCCTGGGGGCCCGACCGGCAACAAACAGAAACTTCCTGGGGGGCCCCCCAGGATCATAAGATAGATTACTATCAGAAACGATCCCGGAGCTACTCCCTCAGCAGCAGCCCCTCCTCCCCTCTCCTCACACTGTCTCCAGCTGCTGCACGGTTGGGACGGGGGAGGAGGGAGAAACTTCCTGCCCGGGCCCTTGGATCATATTGCTAGCAGCACAATCCTCACAGCTCCCTCAGCAGCAGCCCCTCCTTCCTCTTCTCCGTGCTCATGTTGCTCCATGTTGCACGGTCGGGAGGGTGGGGGTTGTCTGCTCTGCTCATTTTTTTGTTGGTTCTTTTAAAGTCTTCCATGCTTGGTGTGGGGTGTGGAAAGGTTAAATGTGATTTTTGGGGTTTGTGGTGTGTGTTATAAATGCGTATTATTGGGGTTGTGGTGTGTATTTTATAATTGTATTGGGGTTCTTTGGTGGTGTGTGTGTTTTTAAATGCGTATCTTGGTGTCTTGTTTTGGGGTGTGTATAAATGTTATCTTGTGTCTGTGGGTGTGTGTATAAATGCGTATCTTGGTGTCTGTGGGGTGTGGTGTTATAAATGCGTATCTGTGTTGTTGTGGTGTGTTGGTATGAATGCGTATCTTGGTGTCTGTGGTGGTGGTATAAATGCGTATCTTGGTGTCTGTGGTGGGGTGGTTTATTAAAGCGTATCTTGGTTCTGTGGTGTGTGTATATAAATGCGTATCTTGGTGTCTGTGTGTGTGTGTGTGTGTATAATTGCGTATCTTGGTGTCTTGGTGTGTGTGTATAAATGCTAATCTTCTTGTCTGTGGTGTGTGTGTTATAAATGCGTATCTTGGTGTCCCGTGTGTGTGTATTAATGCGTATCTTGGTGTCTGTGGTGTGTGTTTAAATGCGTATCTTTGGGGTCTGTGGGGTGTGGTATAAATGCATATCTTTGGGGTCTGTGGTGTGTGTGTATAAATGCGTATCTTGGTGTCTGGGGTGTGTGTGTATAAAAGCGTATCTTGGTGTCTGTGGTGTGTGTATAAATGCGTATCTTGGTGTCTGTGGGTGTGTGTAAAAAATGCTATCTTTGGGGTCTGTGGGTGTGTTAAAAATGCGTATCTGGTGTCTGTGGTGTGTTTGTATAAATGAGTATGTTTGTGTCTGTGGTGTGTGTGTATAAATGCGTATCTTGGTGTCTGTGGTGTGTGTGTATAAATGCCTATCTTGGTGTCTGTGGTGTTTTAATAAATGTGTATATTGGTGTCTGTGGTGTGTGTAAAAAAGCGTATCTTGGTGTCTGTGGTGTGTGTGTATAAATGCGTATCTTGGTTCTGTGTGTGTGTGTGTATAAATGCGTATCTTGGTGTCTGTGGTGTGTGTATAAAAGTGTATCTTGGTGTCTGTGGTGGGGGTGTATAAATGTGTATCTTGGGGTCTTGGGGGTGTGTGTGGTTTTAAATGCGTATTTGGTGTCTGTGGTGTGTGTTATAATGCGATCTTGGTGTCTGTGGTGGTTTTGTATATAATGCGTTTTCTTGGTGTCTTGTGGTGTGTGTATAAATGAGTATCTTGGTGTCTGTGGGGTGTGTGTGTATAAATGCGATTTGGGCTGGGTGTTGTTAAAAAAAGGTATCTTGGTGTCTGTGGGTTGTGTGTGTATAAATGGGGTATCTTGGGGTCTGTGGTTGTGTGTATAAATCGTATCTTGGGGTTTTTGTGGTGTGTTATAAATGCGTATCTTGGTTCTTGTGTGTGTGTGTATAAAAGCGTATCTTGGTATCTTTGGTGTGGTGTATAAATGCGTATCTTTGTCTGTGGGTGGTGTATAAATGCGTATCTTGGTGTCTGGTGTGTGTGTATAAATGCGTATCTAGGTGTCTGTGGTGTGTGTGTATAAATGCGTATCTTGGTGTCTGTGGTGTGTGTATAAAAGCGTATCTTGGTGTCTGTGGTGTGTGTGTATAAATGCGTATCTTGGTGTCTGTGGTGTGTGTATAAATGCGTATCTTGGTGTCTGTGGTGTGTGTGTGTATAAATGCGTATCTTGGTGTCTGTGGTGTGTGTATAAATGCGTATCTTGGTGTCTG
Source organism: Phyllomedusa bahiana (assembly GCA_025379985.1). Taxonomy (NCBI): domain Eukaryota; kingdom Metazoa; phylum Chordata; class Amphibia; order Anura; family Hylidae; genus Phyllomedusa; species Phyllomedusa bahiana. The sequence continues at coordinate 11,025 of JAODAL010050376.1, forward strand.
TGGTGTGTGTGTATCAATGCGTATCTTGGTGTCTGTGGTGTGTGTGTATAAATGCGTATCTTGGTGTCTGTGTGTGTGTATAAATGAGTATCCCGGGGGTCTGTGGTGTGTGTGTATAAATGTGTATCTCTTTTTGTGTCGCTGTGTGTGGGGTGTGTGTATAAATGGTATCTTGGTGTCTTGGGGTTTGGGGTGTGTTATAAATGCTATCTTGGTGCTGTGGTGTGTTGTGATAAATGCGTATCTTGGTGTCTGTGGTGTGTGTGTGTATAAATGCGTATCTTGGTGTCTGTGGTGTGTGTATAAATGCGTATCTTGGTGTCTGTGGTGTGTGTGTGTATAAATGCGTATCTTGGTGTCTGTGGTGTGTGTATAAATGAGTATCTTGGTGTCTGTGGTGTGTGTATAAATGAGTATCTTGGTGTCTGTGGTGTGTGTGTATAAATGCGTATCTTGGTGTCTGTGGTGTGTGTGTATAAATGCGTATCTTGGTGTCTGTGGTGTGTGTGTATAAATGCGTATCTTGGTGTCTGTGGTGTGTGTGTATAAATGCGTATCTTGGTGTCTGTGGTGTGTGTATAAATGCGTATCTTGGTGTCTGTGTTGTGTGTGTATAAATGCGTATCTTGGTGTCTGTGGTGTGTGTGTGTGTATAAATGCGTATCTTGGTGTCTGTATAAATGCGTATCTTGGTGTCTGTGATGTGTGTGTGTGTTTAATATCTACATAACTGATGAGCATTCAGTGCAGGGTGAAGAGGTTCCCACAATAAAAACTTGAAGTAAAATCTATTGCGTAAACAAAGAATCTCAGTCCTCTAATATCAACGTGTGAGTGACGTGTGCGGGATGTGTCTGGCGTATGACTGGCATGCGAGTAGCATGTGTGGGATGTGTCTGGCCTATGACTGATGTGTGAGTAGCGTGTGCGGGATGTGTCTGCCGTGTGCGGCTTTGTCTGGCGTACACTATTTTTTCCGTTATTCTTGACAGAACATGTGATAAGTTATTTTTTTTTTTATGGACCGAGGGGGAGGGGGCCCATTAAAAAGTTTCCTATGGGGCCCTGCCATTTCTAGTTACGCCCCTGGATAGAGAACTGATAGAGTTTAAGTTTGCCTATGGCAAAATAGTAAATATAGTGGTCTATGATCTTGTCCCTGACATCCTTAGAAAGCTCTTTGGTCTTGCCCATGTTGTAGAGGTTAGAGTCTGACTGATTAATTTAGTCTGTGGACAGGAGTCTTTTTAAGGTCACTATTTAAGGACAGTGTCTTTATTGCAGGTAACGATTTTGATTAGGAGCAGCTAACTGGTCTGTAGGAGCCAGAACTCTTGATGGTTGGTAGGGGATCAAATACTTATTTCTCTCAGCAAATTGTAAATAAATTTATATAATTTATACAATGTGATTTTCTGAAAATGTTATTTTATTCTATCTCTCAATGTTTAAATTAACCTACCCTTAAAATTATAGACTGTTCCTTTCTTTGTCAGTGGACAAACTTACAAAATCAGCAAGGAATCTAGTAATTACTTCCTTCACTGTAACTACTGGGGGGTAGACCCTATATACACTTACCTAAATACTGGGGGACAGTATCTACCTACCAGCTGGGGGATCTATGTACCTACTTACCTATGGGGGCCCTATATACCTACCTACTGGGGGCCTACCTTTTGGGGGGTCCTATGTACTTACTTACCTACTAGAAGGGGCCCTATATATCTACCTATTTACTGGGGAACCCTATGTATCTACCGATTAGGGGGGCCTTTATACATACCTACTGGTGATCTATGTACCTATATAGTGGAGGAGCCTTACATACCTACCGAGGAGACCCTAAATTCCAATCTATCTACGCTTCTTTTAGGTAGGTTAGATCCTAAAATTAGACATATAAGAAGGCAACTCTTCCTATTAAGTAGGTAAAGTCCCCCTTCAGTATAAGGTTCCCTTCAACTACCCATTGGGAGCACTATATAGCTACCTATTGGAGGAGGAGAGGCTATACTGAAGGGGGACTTTACCTACTTAATAGGAAAAGCCACTTATTTGACTAATTTTTAGGGTTTAATCTATCTAAAAGGAGCGTCTACCTATACACATGCCTTTTTTGTTGGGGGAGGTGTGGGCTGGATACTATATATTTTTTTTTTAATCAACAAATAAACTTTTTTAAAGGATTACTATCAGGTACAAATGTGCAAATAGTAAATGACATACATCCACAAGATAACATATTTTCCCAGAATGACAGATAGACATGCTGGTACATAAGCACGATTTTCCCCTTATCAAGTAAATAAAGGAATGTGAAATTTATACAATAAAGTACCCAAATAACAATACAGGGTAAATAGTACAAATCCTGCACCATGCAGGAATCATATAACAACCGTCAGGTAATATGGGTAAAACGTTATTCATTATTCACCTCGCAGGTATATCAGGGGAGGAGCATAGAAGACAAAGCGTCGTGGCCTGGGAACCAGGTGTCCGGGGATCACGACCCCAATGAAGGACCGCTGAGATCCGCAATGGGAGCTATTTAGTATATCCAAAGTACGTTAGGAGAGCCCTCACATGATAGGGCTTGTAAATTACACAGCGTGCCAAATCCTATCAAACTTGTTCATGCAATTTCGGCTGGCTACTAAATTAGGTGTGTTCCTACCTACGGTTAAAATCCCTAAAGAAGCATTTATGCTATCTATTACATAAAAAAAACTTTGAGCTCTCAGTTAAATATTTTGATCAAAAGTGTTTAAGTGCCAGACTTTCAACGTGATCTCAAAATCGGGCACCTTGCTATCTTTCCTCTAAATCGAGCCAATGGCCTCCCCCGGGTCAACGCCCTCCATTATTCAAAGAAAAAAAATAAAAAAAAACACCCAACCCTGCAATCCCCTTTTATACCCCCTGTGAGGTGGGGGGGGACAAAAAACCAAAAGGGAAACACCCCCCCTTCCCATATGGGTTTAAAATCAAGTCCCCCCAGTATAATTATTTTTTGCACAAAAACATTTCTAAAAAAACGTATGCAAACCGGGTGCCATGACAGGGTGCGGCACACATGTAATTTACATGTAACACACAGACCGCCGAGGGGCAATTTTTCAAAAAAAAGGGGAATACATACTGGAAATCCTAAAGAAACATTTATCTATCTTCAAAAAAAAAACTTTGGACCTGGTTCACATATTTTGATCAAAAGATGTTTAAGCTGCCCACGACTTTCAACGTGATCTCAAAATCGGGCAGTCCTATGCTATCTTTACCTCTCAATCGAGCCAATCAGGCCTCCCACCGGGTCAATATGTGAACCGAGAGTCTCAAAGTTTTTTCATGTATGATAGATAGCATAAATGCTTAGTCACTATAGAGTAGTGGTATTTGGTGGTATTATTTGGTCCTTGTCTATTGTTGTTATTGATCTCCGTATACTGGTTTGCTCAGTAACAATATGTGGTATTAGTCACTATATGGTAGTGATATGTGTGGTAATATTTTATATTGTTGTTATAGGTAATATTGGTCTTGCTATACTGGTTTGGTCAGAAATATTATGGTGGTATTAGTCACTATATAGTGGTGACATGCGCTGATAATGTGGTCCATGTATACATACTGACCTGCAGAATACAGATAGGTCAATTAATCTGTTCAGCGTAAACTCCAACAACAACTAAACCTAAAAAACAAAATCATAGTATTTTTTTCCATTTTTTTCTGGGAGAGGGGGGAGAAGGAACAGACACTTCAGCTGTATAACAAAACATGAGGAGGACCTCAGTTACAGTGGGTGCGGCGAAAGACACGGCCACATACAGCTAAATCAAATGGGGTGCTCACCCATTACCATCACTGGGCACCTTTTTCATTCCGGCCCCTGGTAGGAATACTACCCAATTGCCACCCCTGGCATACATTTTAAAGTAGCCTGACCCCAAAACCACCAAAAATGCCCTTATGGACACTCAGAATACACATTCCCAATAAGAAATTTACTATTTTAAAAAAATATATTTTTACAATCTTGCTTCTGCTGCTGCTACGGCTACTTGCCATTCTACTGCTGGCACGTTGCCGACATTGTACCACCGTGACATTAGAACGTTAAGTTGACGCAACAGATGTCTCCAGTGGAGGCCTGTGTCAAATTCCTGCATTCTATTGTCAAGTGGGTTGAAGGAAATGGCTCACTTTTGATTTGGAACGTGGATCAAGGAGGGTGGACACCCAGTAATTGCTCTTCATTTTGATGGCCTTGAAGCGTGGCAAATTAGCTTTTTGTCAATAAGACCTTTACTATTGGTTTCTTTTACAGCGGCATGACCCAAAACCAGCAAAGATGCCCTTGATAGAACTTCAGATTAAAAGATTAAAAAATGCCAGAAGAAAGTAATCTTTAAATGTTATATGAATTAATATGGCAGTTTTGGTACCACTGACAACAGGCGCAATTTACTAAGAAATATGTATAACACAATTTGCATACAAGTGAGCTCTTTGCGCCAGATGCACGGACTTCAATAAAACTATTTAAAAGTTATAGGGATAAGTTATGCCGGTTTTTGGAACATTTGACACCAGTGAGTGCAATAGAACTGGAAAAAAAAAGGGACATTTCACCTCCTTTCAGAGGTCTGCTGGCCAAAAAAGTGGTAAAAAACATTGCTTTTTCAATTCAAGGTCACAAAACACACTGGGCTACACAATATCACCCTTCCTTTCCAAAGCCTCTCCTCATTCCTCTCCTCCTGAAAATGGCACGATAGTAAAAGATTATCTATAAGATTGTCACCTAAACTATCGCGTGATCGGAAATTTCTGATAAGCCTAAAAACTGTGCCGATTTCAACTTTTGTCGATAATATTGCTCATCCCTATTCACTGACTGCCAAGGAGAGAGGATGCGTGTGGCTAGAGCTCCCGCAGCTTCACCTTAAATCCCTGCTATACATCCTGTTTAACCTCTATCTGCAGACCTCTGGTCACTTGGCGAGGAGAGAGAGACTGGACCGATCGCCACACATGTAGTCTGCATGGTCACAGCTGTCCTGGAGGGTCCCCTGACTTACTCATCTGAGGACTGGGACCTGGAGCTGCGGCTTGACATTGGGCGGTGAGCATTTAGGAGACAGAGATGGCCACTGGACAGCATAAAAGCCCTACTGTATATCTGGCACCCAAAATAATAAACAGTGTTGTGCACGAGTTGGAGAACTTCTGAAAGGGACGTCACCATCTTCCCCTTAGAAACTGAGAGCTTGTGAAGCTGCCATCTTGAAATCGAGCGTGGATACAGCACCGAACAGGACCAGGTCAATTGTGCAATAAAATAGCTTCTTTATTTGAACTCCATTAAAACAGAAGTTTGCATCCAAAAATTCGTGATCTAACGCGTTTCGGAAACAGAGCTCCCCTTTCTCATAGCCTAACAATAGTGTTAAGAACGACACTTATATACAATATACAGTTAAAAGGCATTCAACTCACCTTTATAATCGCGGTGTTCCATTTGCACGGCGTTACACCCTACTTCCGGACGCGGGCTCCGAGACCGGAAGTGACGTCGTGACATGCGCACAGGGCTCAATGAGGCCAGCCTGGGAAATATTCGCCATTGCAGAAAGCTCAAACAAGACATAGTCTCTGAAAAAAGAACAGCCGGAAATCAGGAAGTAAATAAAAGCAAAGAAGAAACATATGGCATGAGACATAATTAGATGGTTATCGATAGCTCACTTCTAGCTTTCCTTTGATAGTAATAAGTAAACAAGCACAAGTGGACAAATGCAAATTTGCAACCCCAAATTAAACACACCCGAAACCCATTGACCTAAAAAGTTTTTAAAAAAATCGCTAATTTTTTTTGTCAATATTTTAACCGGAAAAATAAACAAATACCTAAAAAGAAAAAGGGAGGGGAAAAAAGGAAAGGGGGAAAATTTAAAAAAAAAGGATACATTTTAGCAGCCTAATTTGGCAAGGGCAATTTTAAAACATGTAAAGAACAAATTTTTTACACAATTTTTCCCACAGTAGCGGCCCTTTTATACGGGCCAAAACCTTAATTTCTAGAAGGGGGAACATAATTTTTCCCCCTCACAATTTTAAACCCTGAAGGGGGATGGATTAAGTTTTTTAAAAACCAAAAGGCTTTTTAGATCGTTAAGAAATGTTTTTAAAAGCCGGGCCAAACCAAAAGGGGGTGGTTTTGATAAACCTACAAGCCCAGATGCTTAAACTAGCACAGTTATTTTTGGGGGAAAAATTTCCCCAAAGTGCATAGGGAAAAGGGTTTTAACATTAAAGTTGGCTTTGGGTTTTCTACGCCCTTTTTTGGTTTTTCTAAGAAAACCCCGTTTTTTTTTTTTCCGAGAGGTGCGGGCCAAAATACTGTAGTTAAAATATCTTGCACCCCGGCCAAAAAGAAAACCCCACACTATTTCAATTGGGTGTTTTGCTTTTTTGGAAAAAGTTTTTATTTCCCCTCGATCTGAAAATTTTTTTTAAAGGAAAGCACATATTGACCTGTAGCGGGAGGGAATTTACCCACACTTATAAAATCCACAAAAATTTCAACCACGGGTACAGATTCATCACTTTTAATCAAATTTGGGGATTAAAAATTTCCTAACGTTTAGGGGCCTTTTTTGGTATGATTCTTAACCTTTGGGGGAAAAAAAAGAATTTTGAAATTTTTGTCTTCCCCAAAAAGGGAGATAAACCCAAGGGGGAATCTTTTTTTGATAGCAAGGAATTGAAAGGGTGTGATTCTAATTCCAATTTAAAGTATCCCCTTTTTTTTTAATTTTTAAAATTTTTGGTTCAATGACATCAAAACTCTTTCCCTGGTCTTTGTTTCCTATATTTTCTATCTTTTGAGAAGCCCAAACAGGGTACCCTCTTGATCTAAACCATTTTGTATTTTTTTTGGGATTCACCGACAAAGTTTGGGGGGGAAGAGCAATTGCGTTTTTTTCCCAATGCCCTCACCGACAAAGGCCATAAAAAGTGCTTCTTTAATGAAAAAGGGGATGGGGCCCAAAAATTGTATTGGGCCCCATTGGGCTTGGGGATTGGTTTTTTTTCTTTATAAGTTCCCCTTTCCCCTTTTAAACCCCAAAAGTCAAATTTTAAAAAAATTTTTTTAAACTGGTCCAAAACAAAAAAGTGAATACAAATTTTGGAATTGTTTTTAAATATTCAACAAAGTCCTATGGGGAGATACATCGGCACCCCAAATAACCAGGATGCACAGTACCTTCCCCTAACCAGATGGGGGTGGGGCCAGAAGGGAATTTGGGCCCCTGAATTTAAAAATACTGGCCTCCCCACCCTGGGCCCTGACCAAATTGGCCAGGGAGGGGGAAATTTAGGGCCCCCATGGATACCCCTCTAAAATTGTAAAAAAAAACATTTTCAAATTTTTAAAAAAATTTTTGTCAAAAGGGAAATTTTTAACTCCTAGCACATAGGAAATAAAGTCTCAATAATACTGAAACTTTTGAGATGAAACTGAAGGGCCCCCCCGGATACCACAAAATGGGGGGATGGGGGGATAAAAACCCCCTACAAAACAAAAGGGAAAACCCGCACATGTTGGGCTTCCCGATCGATTGGGCACACGCTAGGAAAATCCTAGTATCCCCCCAATCCCTGGTGTCCTGAGGGCAAGGGCTTAAGATTGTATCAAGCCATTGGCCCCCGTCGTTTCGAGCAAAGACCCATGGCCCCAACAATCGGGCGGCATGGGTGGGGAGTGGGGACTCTTAGGGAAACCCTTTTTGGGGGTCCCCCTAAAATTATGGCATCACAGGGCAATTTACTGTCAGGAATCCACCCTCCTTTTGACTTTTTAATATGGGCCCAATGGGAAAACCCCTCCAAATTTGAATATTAAAACAATTTCTCCCCGCATATAATGTGGGGGTCATGGGGTAGTTTTAAATAAAAAACTGGGTTTATTTTTCAAAAGTCTAAATTTATCTCAGAAAAAAAATCATTTTTGTTTATGATCACAACTGGGCCCCCCCCTTGCAGCCATCTTGATAACTACTTTTTAATTTTTCAAACAACTGGTTCCCAAAGCCCTTTCGTTTTTGTTTGATAAAATTGGGAAAAATTTTTGACAAGGGGGGGACAGGGTGATCTAGTAACCAAATCTCTTTTCCCCCCAAAAATTGAAACCGGGCCATTGCAAAGGCCTTTAATTTATTAAAAAAATCCCATGTCCGGGGTTTCAAAAGACCGAAACCCTTTTCCTGACCTTTAGACTGGGGATCTTGGCTTTTCCAAAAAGAATTTCCCTGGGCAATAGGGTCATTTGCTCCTGGAAAAACAATTCTGTAAATTTATTTTTAACAGGGTTTTAATAAATTACCTCCTTTTTAAACTACACACTTGAAGAATCCTTTCCAAAAAAAGTTTTTTTTTAAAAAAAGTAAGAAAAAAGGATGAACCTTTTTAATGCCTTTAATTTGGGGAAAAACAAAGCTGGGTTTAACCCCCAAAAATTTAAAAACCCCAAATCAAACCGTTCCCGAAAGGGGGGTGAAAATATAAGGATAGTTAAAAACGTCTATGGTTTTTTTTTTTCATCTGGTCCCAAACTATCGGGGGATTTTTCCCTTCTTTTCATCTCCCCTTGCTTTTTGCCACCCCCCTTTGTCGTTTTTTGAATTTCTTTTTTGCTTTTTGTTTTTTGTAATATGAAATGGGGTAGCTTTTATTCGGGATGTGGGGGCAGCGGCTCCCCATTTAGGTCCGGGGCTATCCAAAAAACGGGGCCCAACATCCCAAAAATGAAACCCTTCTTTTATTTTTCTTTTGGGTCCACCTTTTCAATTTTAAAATTTTTATTTTTGACTTAGGTGTATTGAATCCCCCCTCGTCACGACCCCTTCAAACCCCGAAACCTGCATAATCAAAGATCACTTTTAAATTCAATTTTTGGGCTCCATGATGGAATTCCTAATGCATTAATTTTGTCATTCATTGCTTAAAAAAGCATTCATAGTCCCCATACCTTTAAAGGCTGGGAACCCATTTTCCCCGGGTTTCTAATACATTATCGGGTTTTGCTTTTTTCCTCAGAATTTTTTTATTATTTTCCCTCAGATTGAATTTAGCAAGTAACAATAAATTTGGGTTTCCCTTTTGGGGGACAAAATCTTTTGAAAAAATTGGGGTGGGGAAACTTCTTTTAAAAGCGTAACCCCCCCCTGGAAATGAAATTTTGTTCCACATAATTTTTTAAAGGGGGATTGACCCACCAAAACCCAAAATTTCCGGTTTTTAAATTTTCTAGACCTTTTAAATTTGGGAGAGAGGTTTAAGGGGACCTGGGGGTTGGGGCCACAGGTCCTGAAAGAAAACCCGGCAATCTTTTCCATTTTACTAGAGAAATTCAGGACATATTTGTTTTCAAAAAAGACCACTTTAAAATGGATGCTACAATGAAAAAAAATATTCAAAATAGGGGAAGGGAGGGCAGAGCACGCTACCTTAACAAACCATCAAATTTTGTGGTACCACTCACCGCACCCAAATTGAAAGGTCCCACCGGGGCACTTTAGGCCCAAAGGGAGACGAAGCACACAAAATGGGCGTGGATAAGCACCGAACAGGACCGGTCAATTTGTTAACCCTTTGGGAAAAATAGATTCTAAAATTTTTCGTCTTCCCCCAATATGGGGAGAACCTAAGAAATTTTTTTTAAGCATGGAATTGATGGCGGGATCAACCAATTAAAGTATCCTTTTTTTTTATTTAATTTTGGATGAAAATACATAAAAGCTCTTCCCCTTGGTCTTTTTTCACTAATTTTCTGATCTTTGGAACCCCAACGGGGTCCCCTCTTGATCAAACCATTTTGTATTTTTTTTGATTCACAGACAAATGGGGGGAAAGCAATTGCGTTTTGCTCTAATGCCCTCACCGACAAATGGCCAAAGATCTTCTTAAAAGAAAGCTGCGATGGTGCAAGATTGTATGCCCAGGGGGGTTGCGATATGTTTTGGTACTGATAGTTCCTCCTTTACCCACTAATTAAAATCTAAAAAATTTATTGTAGCTGTTAAACACAAAAGTGAATGAAAAATTAAATCTATTTTACCCAAGGTACAGAATCATACCAAAAAAGGGCCCAAAAAACGTTGGGTAATCACTATCTCCTAATTTGATTAAAAGTGATGATCATGACCCACTGTTGAAATTTTGGGGATTTTAAAAGTGGGGGGTCAATTCCCGCCGTACATGTAAATATGGCATCCGAAAAAAAAAAATTTCAATCGTGAGGGAATAAAACATTTCCAATAAAGCAATACATCAATTGCAATACTGCTACGTGCTTTTTGGCCGTGGCAAGAATGTAATCTACAGTATTTTGGCACACCTCTCGGAAAAAAAAAAACAAGGTTTTTAAAAACACCTAAAAAGAAAAAACCAAAGCCACACGTAACGTTAAAACCCTATCTATGCACTTTAGGGAAGTCCACAAAATAACTTGCTATTTAAGCTCTTTGCATTGTGGGATTATAAAACCCACCCTGGGGCGACTGAAACATCTACTTCACGTGTGAAGTTTTTTGGGGATACACACTTTTACATCTCCCCCTCAGGGTTTAAAAAGTGAGGAGAGAAATTATTTCCACTACAAAATTACAGATTGGCCGAACATGCACCCTACGGGGGAAAAAATATTAGAATTTGTTAAACATAGTATTAATTTCTCCCTATTAGCTCAAACATTACCCTTTTTTTTGTTATTTCCCCCCTTTCTTCCCTCCCTTTTTTCTTTTTTGTATTTGTTTAATTCGGGTTTAACTATTACGGAAATTGCGTTTTTTTCAAACTTTTTCGGGTCAATGGGTTTTGGTGCTAATAGTTAACATTTCATTTGTACCATGTGCTTTTTTAAAATTTTACTATAAAAGGGGAAAAGCAGAAGTGCCCCTATCAATCCCATCTAATTATGTCTCATGCCATATGTTTCTTTTTTTCTTTTATTTACCCCTATTTCGCGCTTTTTCTTTTTTCAAGACAATTCTCTGTTTGAGCTTTCTGCACTGCGCAATTTTTTGCCGGGCTGGCCCATTGACCCCTGTGCCATGTCACACGTCACTTCCGGTCTGGTCCCCCCGGAAGTATGGTAACCCCGGGCAAATGCCCAACCCATATCATGAGTTAATGCCTTTTAACTGTATATTGTATAAAGGGGTCTTCTTAACACTATTTTTGGGCATATAAGGGAGCTTTTTTTCCCCGAAACGCTTAATCACAAATTTTTTTGGGGGGATGCCTTCTGTTTTAATGAGTTCTAATAAAAAGCTATTTTATTCACAATTGACCTGGTCCTGTTCGGTGCTGTATCCACCTCGATTTCTGCATGTTTTTTCGTCTCCCTTACCCAAACGTGCACGAGGGGGACCTTTCATAGGATGCTTGAGCGGCTACACACAACTCTTGACTATCTTTTAAAAGTACCCCGGGCTCTCCCATCCCTTCCCATATTTTGAAATTTTTTTTTTCATTGTACATCCATTTTACAATGGTACATTTTTGAAACAAATATTCTAAAACTCTCTAGTAGACGGGGAAAAGATCCAAAAGGTCCTTTTCAGAGACCTGGGACCCACCCCCGGGTCGCTTGACCCTCCTGCAAACTTAAGGTCAAGAAAAATTTAAAAAACCCGGGAATTACGGTATTTTTGGGGACTCAAACCCTAAAAAAAATTATGTGGAAAGAAAAAACATTCCGGGGGGTCTACCATAAAAAATTCCCACCACAATCTTTTCACAAGTTTTTGTCTCCCAAATGGAACCAATTTTTTCTACTTCTAAATCAATCTATGACACAATTATTAAATCTGAGAAACGAAGCAACCCGTCACATCAATATTAGTACCCTGGAAAATGATTGCAGCCTTAAAGGGATATGCAGGAATGTACTCTTTTTAAAGCAAGAATGACAAAATTAATGCATTAAAAATTTCCATCATGGGACAAAAAGTGAAATATCACGTGATCTATATGATTATCACAGGATCGGGGCTATGAAGGGGGTTGTAGACCGACTTCAATACACCTAAGCAATACTAAAAAATAAAATGAAAAGGTGGACCCCGAAAATAACAAAAAAGGGGTCATTTTTTGGATCGATTGGGCCGTTTCTTTGGAATCCACAAATCCCAGAGGAGACCTGCCTCCACATCCACAAGAACTACCCTTCATTTTAAAAAAAACAAAGCAACAAAAAATTAAAAAAACGAAAAAAGAAGGGGTGGCGGAAGAAAGGGGGGCAGATCAAAAGAAAACTCGAATAGCTCGGGACCAATAAAAAAGAAACCATAGACGTTCTCAACCTCCTCTACATTCTCACTCCACCTCAAAACGGGTTCTGATTTTTTGGTTTTTGAATTTTTGGGGAAAACAAAACTTTAGTTTTTCTTTTTTCCCTTGAAGACAAAACAGGTTCTCCGCCTTCTTAGGGTTAAAAGACATTTTTGGACGGATTTTTCAAGTGCTGTAGAAAGGATAAATTATTCAACCTTTAAAAAATGAATACAAGAATCTTTTATTCCGGGAGCAAATACCCATTGTCACTGGAATCTATTGAAAGCCAAAACCCAGTCCCAAAGGCAGGAGAAGGTTTCGGCCTTTTAACTCAATCGGGATTTCTACCCATAAATTTACGGGCTTCTGCAATGGACCCTTTCAATTTCTGGTGGAAAGGAAATTTTCGTTCACTAATCACACTTTTCCCCCCCTTCATAAATTTGCCAAATTATCAAACAAACAACCACCTTGGAACAGTTTTATGAATAATAAAAACAGTTATCAAGATGGCTGACAAGGGTGGGGCATTGTGATCATGAACAAAAAAATTTACTCTGAGATGAATAGACTTTTTTTCAAATGATCAGATTTACTTAAACTATCCCATGACCCCACATCATAGCAGGGGAAAATTTTCTCATATTTAAAAGGAGGTCTCTCTTGGGGGATATTAATCAAAGGATGGGATTACTGACAGTCGAATTCCTTGAGCCCATAAATTTTGACCCCTAAGGTTCATAAGATCCACTACCCCACCCATGCCCCGATTGTATGGGATAGGGGCTTTTTCTCGAACGACTGGCCAATGGTTTTTATACAATCTTACAGCCACTTTCCCCCAGGGCACCCGGGGATCTCGGGGGAAATAAGGATTCCTAAGCGTTGTCCCCCTCGATCTGGAAGTCCAACATGGCGGATTTCCTTTTATGAAGCTCTTTATACCCCCATCCCTCATTTTGGGGCTACCTGGGGCCAGTTTCTCTCAAAGTTTCATGTTATTCAGACACTTTATTTCCTATGTGCAGGAATACCGTTTCCCTTTTGACAAAATTTTTTCAAAATTTTACAATGCATTCTTTTTTCAACTTAAGGGGGTTCCTGGGGGGTAAATTCTCCCCCTCCCTGGGCCCAATTTGGTCATGGCATGGGGGAGGGGATTATATTTTTCAGAGGCCAATCCCTTCAGGGGCCACCTCACTGGTATGGCATACACGTACCCCGGTTATTTGGGGGTGCCGATTTTCTGCCCCTACCGGGCTTTTTTGAAAATCTTAACAACAAAACCCTTAATTTTTCATTCATTTTTTTTTTTTTTTTGTTGCCAACTAAAAAATTTTTAGATTTACTTAGGGGTAAACCGGGGGAACATACAAAACCCAAAAAAATCGCAAGCCCACTCGGGGAATACAATCTTCACCATCGCCTTTCATTCAAGAACACTCTTATGGCCATTCCCTTTGGTGAGGGCATTTAAACAAAACCAATTTCTCTCTACCCCCGACTTTGCTTGAATCCCCAAAAAAAAATACAAAATAGGGTTAATCAAAGGGGACCCTGATTGGCTTCTCAAAAGACAGAAAAATGTGAAACAAAAACCCCAAGGAAGAGCTTTTGATGTCACGACACCCCAAATTAAAAAAAAAAAAGAGTGATACTTTAAAAAATTGGGATTAACACAGCCATCAATTCCATGCTATCAAAAAATTTTTCCTTTGGATCCCCATATTGGGGAAAACGAAATTTCAAATCTATTTTTTTCCCCAATTACAGAATCAAAACCCAAAAAGCAAAAAAATAGGGAATCTACTATCTCCAATTTGATTAAAAGAGATCATTACCCACTGGTTGAAATTTTTGGGATTTTTATAATGGGGTCAATTCCCCCCCACATTCAAAAATTGTGCATCCTCAAAAAAATTTTTTAGATCGAGAGGGGAATAAAACATTTCCAATAAAGCAATACATCAATTGCAATACGGCTACGGTCTTTTGGCCGTTCAAGATATGTAATCTACAGATATTGGGGAAAACCTCTCGAATTAAAAACAAGTTTTAAAAACCCAAATGACGTAATAAAACCCAAACCCACGTAAACGTCAAAACCAAAATATGCACTTTTGGAATCCCTCAAAAAACTGTGCTATTTAAGCATCAAGGCATTGAAGGGTTACAAACCACCCCGTGGGGGCATCGAAACATCTATCACATCGTGAAGCCTTTTGGATACAAAACTTTAAAACATCTCACCCTCGGGGTTAAATGTGAGGGAGAAATTTGTTCCACTACTAAAAATTACAGATTTCCGATACATCAGCCTACTGTGGGAAAATAGTGTAAATTTGTTCTTACATAAATATTAATTGTCTGCCTATTAGGCTGCTAACATGTATCCTTTTTTTTTATTTTCCCCCTCCTTCTTCCCTCCCCTTTTTTTTATTTTTTTGTATTTGTTTATATTCGGGTTATACTTTGACAGGGAAAATTTGCATTTTTTTAAACTTTTTTCAGGGGCAAAGGGCTGTTGCTAATAGGTTTTTCAACATTTTCATTTGTACCACTTGTGCTTTTTTACATATTACTACAAAGGAAACAAAGTGACCCATCAATACCATCTAATTAGTCTCATCCATATTTCTTTTGCTTTTAATTTACCCTATTTTTCCCCGCTTTCTTTTTTCAGAGACTATTTCGTTTGAGCTTTTTTTGCACATGCGCGAAATTTGCCAGCTGGGCCCCATTGAGCCCCTGGCCAGTCACGACTCACTTCCCCTCTCGATCCGCGTCCGGGGAAATATGGTGTAACGCCGGCAAAAAACACCGCATTTCAGGTTTTAATGTTTTTAAATGTATATTGGGGATATAAGTGTCGTTCTTAACACTATTGTTAGGCTATAGTAAGGGGGCCGTTTCCCGAAAAAGCTTAGATCACGAATTTTTGGGGGCTACTTCTGTTTTTAATGGGGTTCTAATAAAGAAGCTATTTTATTGCACAATTGACCTGGGCCCCGTTTTGGGGGCTGTACCACGCCCATTTCGCATGTGCTTTTTTCTCCCTTGGACGCCTAACGGCACGGATGGGGCCTTTCATATGGATGCGGGGAGCTCTACACACAACCTTGACTGAAGCTCCATCTTTTCCCTAAGGGGCCCGGAAACATGCGAGCCCCAATTTGCCTAGGTTCCGGGCTTGCTTGCCAAACTCTCTACAACACTGTGGGACTGTGCTACTCTGTCACGTCCTTCCTATACTCCCCCAAGTCCTGGGGCATATTGTAAACTCTTTCCTGGGAAACCCCCCGTGTGTGGTCTGGTTTTTTAAAAAAAAGCATTCCACCCACAACTCTCCCCTTTTTCAACAAAGAACTTCATCTCTTTACTCTACTTTCCCCCTTGGGCGCATGGGGGAAGGCAGAAAGGAGCAACATGCAACTTTGGGAAAAAATCCCATGTTTTTTTTGGTTGTTTTTTCCCAAAACCCCCATTTTTACCACAAACTCCCTTTTTTGTTTATAAAAAAATCCCCCATTGCATCTCCAGGAAAATGACCCCCTCCTCTACACTACGAATTTAAAAACAATTTTGCAGGTTATTATGCTGTTTAAAAGGAGAGATTGACTGTTTACTTCACCATATTTCTCCTAAGAAACATCTTGAGGCCTCGCGAGGTTATTGATGATGCCAATCAAAAAATCAAAATCCACCTACATACTCCTGCTAAAGAACTACCCTTAAAAATTGCAGGAAACCTAGCTCAACCCTCGGGGAAATCCTACAGGCCATTCAAAAATGTCAAACCACCCTTTCAACTAGAATTGACGAATTAAAGGGTTTTTTCAATACATTAAATGCCCGAATAAGAACAGTGAAAACAACCCAAAATTTGCAATATGCATTTTAAAGCTGCTTGTTTTTACATCGTCTTTTCTTCGTTTTTTTGTAAACACTGTTTTCCCCCCGTGCTGGGAGATTCCCACCTCCTTTCATTTCAGGCGAGGTCTACTAATTTACATTCTGTCTGGCCCCCCCTGGGGCCTTTAATCAAATAAAAAAAAGGGGCCCCAAAAAAATTTCCTCTGCAC